>JAJHUR010084678.1:0-18857 GCA_027495735.1 Lutjanus campechanus
GGCAACTTTGTTTACGACAAAGATGTTTATTCGCATTCACCTGAAGCAATTACAAGACAATTGAGAGGTTCACAGAGGAATGCAATACACAAAAATTATTCATTAAGCAGTCTGGACTGCATTTTAAACCCTTCACTGGAGTCACACTGGACCCAATTTCAAAAAGCGAGCAAAACCAGTTATCAACAGTGGATGAACCACAGAGGGGGAGGGGAAGGAGAGGAGGAGAATAAAGAGAAAAGGAAGGAGGACAGAATCTGTACAGCACATGGAGGGAAGGAGAGGTCACAAGACAGGAGAGGATGGTTGATCTGCCACACCTGTGAGCTTACAAACCGGCAAACGGCAGCGGAGGGTCGAGCCCCGGAACAGCGCCGGGCACTCAGCACCGCAACACGCCACACCATGTCACCACCGCACTGCACCGCATCTTAACAGCTAACCAGCATTACTCAACTGCTACACAACTGCGCCTAGTGCACAAAAGATACACAAGAAAGAGGGTTAGAGTCATAGGAAAGCATCTTTAACTAGACAGAAACAAAGATTTGACAGAAAAGAAAATGCTATGCTGCCGGATTAGCAAGTCACAAATTAAGTGGCACTGCGATACTTTAATGTTTTGCTTTTATGTCACTGTACAGTAAGCCATTTTCCCAATAAGAGTGGTATAACATAGCTGTAACGGCTCTGAACATCCAACATGACAGCCTTTTCTACATCAACTCTGCAAGTAAAACTCTTTGAAGAGTATTAAACAAGGGATTTTATTAAAAGAAAGCTACATTAATTCAAAAACGGAATTTATTAACAAGTATAAATTTAATCAAATGGAAAAAACCCAATTCATGAAAGAAAAAAAAAAACCCTTACAAATCCCTTTCAATATGCTCAACTTTAAAAACAATGATCACATCAAAGTTACAGAATTTGTTTAGGCAAATTAAGTCAAATGAAACATTTAAAACATTTTAGACCAAGCTCCAATAACCTTTCAGTCTGCATTCAGTGGTAATAGTGGAGTCCACTTGCTCAATGTGAGACTCTTCCTGATGTCCTCAGCAAAGGCTCAATCATCTGAGATCTGGAAGGAAAGACAGAACAGAGTTGGCAAGAGCAAAAACAAAAAGGCTATTTTAACTCCTGCAGCTGAGCTGGATATTTAAAACACAGAACTGGCCTGAGCTTCTTTCCCCTGATACTAACATTTATCAAACTGCCTTATCCATCTTCATGTATTATACCTAACATTTCTAGTAAATTTCACATATCTTTACACACCTTTCATCACCCCCTGTCCCAAATAAACTAGCTCTAACATGACTCTTACACTCGGGCATATTTGAAAAACAAACCTCAGGGTCCGTTCCCCTTGTGAGAGGCGGAGGAAACCACAGGCACAGGTGGGAACAGTGCTCTCATCGCATCTGCCTGTGGTCCCCGTGAACGTACCTCACCACACCACCTCATACACCAACTGACAGCCCGAACCACCGCCATGACGACCTGCTCCATAGCAACCACCGTTGCCTTGGTGACACCTGCTCCTTAGCAACTGCCATCGCTCTCAGCAACAGGCAGGTCACATGGGCGGGTCACACACTAACTGCTCTCACACTGCCACACCCCCATCTCCTCCTCCTCCTCCTCCCTTTGCAAACAGGACTCCGCAGCTTGGAGGAAAGAATTCCACATTTAGGTGAAGGTTTTTGAGTGAAGCACCCCCACGTCCCTCCCATGCACACTCACATGAGTACAAATGTGATTAATATCCCCCATTTTAAAATATATGATACATTTGGTCACATCAACCTAAATCTGCTGCTTCCTGTGTGTGCTTTAGATTGGCTGAACATGCAGGCAAAGTAAAACAACCACAGGACTAGACTATAGATGACATCATGTCCCAATCTTATTTTAATTTCTAAATACATTAAGGATTCTGCAGACTGTGATGCTTGTGTGCTAATGATTGTAATGTAGCAACAAGACTGCAGAATACTACCCCAAGTGATGACAGAAAGCCATCTCATATAATATTTGAAGAAAATAATATAAGCCACCCTTTCCCCTGAATACCGTCATGTTGTGTCCAAGTTTGGGTTAACACTCTGCTCCGTTGTCCTCTGGAGATTTAGGTCTACTCTTCGATTTGGATCTGGACCTGGATTTGGACCCCCTGTTGGATGCTGGGGTTCGACTCCTTGACTTGGACCTGGAGCGGGATCGGGACCTGGAAGGAGACTTTGACTTGCTTCTTCTGGGGGTTCTGGACTTGGACTTAGACTTGGACCTGGACCTTGACCTGGATCTGGAGTAAGAACGGGACCTGGAGCGACTGTAGTGGTGGCGGCTCCTGGATCGGGATCGACTTCTGCTCCTGGAGCGGCTGCGGCTACGTCTGCGGCGGCGAGGGCTGGCTGAGCGGCTGTGGTGACGGAGAGAAGAACTTCAGTAAAACAGCAGGAAAACAGATAAAATGTAACAGTCTGAAAAATATAATCTCAGTACAATCTCATTGCTTTAAAGCTTTTTACTCTATTGATTTAATTTGTATTTATTTTACATTCTGCATCTAGCATTTTAACATCTTTTTTCATTTGGCCTTACTGATTAGCTTTCCAACTACCTTGCCTTTGCCCTGTGTGTCAAAGCACATTGTAAACTATGTTTTTAAAAAGGTGCTAATCAATAAAGTAATTATTAATTGTCTAACTGAATAGCCACCTAAGGAAACTCCTGCTCACACAGGGATTGCTGCACAACTGAAACAGTTAGGTGGCCAGGTGCAAAATCAAAATCGCAGAAGCTGCAATTTTTTTGAGAAAGGCAAAATGTGTGACAAAACAGCATTACAACGTAGTAGTGTAGTGCTGCAAAGGCGCCCTTGCCTACGAGTCTTGTTCTTCAGATACAAGAAAATGTGTTTGTTTGGAACAGAAAAACAAAATGTAACATCATCATGATTACTAGTTGTTGTTTTTTTTTTGCGATGCTATCATCGAAGACAATTTAAGACACACACCCCACGGGCTTGGGCTCTTGTGCAGTGCACAAAAAAACAAAAAAACAAAACAAAAACCCCATTTAAAAAAAAAGAAACGAATACCTGCGCACTTATCCCCTCTGCATTGATGTTTCAGTAACAAGGACCATCTTGCGAAAGCTCCCTTGTGACTGAAACATTTGCATGTTTAAACAAATAAATGATATTTACTGTATTTGAAAAGCAAAAATGATCACTCCCACTCATTGTGGATCATGTGGGAATCAAAATACTCACAATATTTTTTTTTCTTAACATTTTGTACACGGCCCTAATGAGAAGCTCAACAAACAGCCACTTCATGAAATAACAGCTGAAACAGTTACTCATTAATGAATTAGTTAACATATGGACCAAATGAGTCATACACCAACAAGGCCAGACTCCCCCGCAGACAATGACTAAATGCATTACATTAACAGACATCTTTTTTGGATTACTATCTTGCACTTTTCAAATACTGTTATATCACATTTGATGAACTTTTGCACATTCCTTGCTGGATTCTTTGCAGATTCCTGCACAAAACTCCTTCAATTAAAGAACATATTTTATAATCCTTCCCATATTTTTTTTAAATATTTTTTTTAATAATTATTTTTTATCATGCTTCTCGAAGTTCAGGACTTGCTCTTTTATTTATCATTATAATTAATGTATTTATTGTCTTGCACCAAGAGGGAAATTCCGCGTATGTGCAACACTACTTGGCAATAAAACTAATTTTGATGCTAGCTAATGTAAATAGGCTTACTGCAGCTTTTTTAATCCAGAATCTCATGCAGAATTAGGTATATAGATTATGGTAATCTACATGTAACATTAAACAGTGGTGCCACAATGTGATAAGTCTTATTTCAACTACTTTCGTTTTGCAGCAGTTAGCGCATACCATGTGCTCGTCCTCTCTATTACAAAACTAACGTAAACCGCGCTCCTAAGATAAACCGACCTCCTGCTCCTGCGTCCGTACCCCCCGTATCTGCGTTGCGGAGCCCCTCTCCGGCTGTACATGGAGTCTGGAGGTCGTCCGTAGCGGGCCATCTGCACCCGAAGCTCCCGCCCGTCGAGCAGCGCGCCGTCCATAGCATCCATGGCGTCCTCGGCGTCGCGCTTGTCGAGGAACCGCACGAAGGCGAACCCGCGGCTCTCCTTGGTGTACCTGTCCCGGGGGATATACACATCTCCCACACGGCCGTACTTCTCAAAAACTCGGCGCAGAGTCTCCGGTGAAGTTCGGTAAGTGAGGTTATCCACTTTCAGGGAGGTCATCCCCTCCACGTCTGGCGGCGGCCTTCCGTAGCTCATTTTCCTCGTCTCCAAGCAACACAGCAGGCCAGTTAAGGCGAAACCCGTTCGGCCCTGCCGTTAGGTAAGCAGGTTGGTGATGATTAATGAGTCTCCAGTTGGTGTATTAAATTCAAATTCAGGCTGTTTTTTTCAATTGTTTGGCCCTGGACGTTGTTCCTGCCGCGCTGCTTTCACGTGAAATGGCGGCAATTAAGCTTCCCTTTCCCGTCTCTTTGCGCCTCTGTTGGCCTCCTCTGATTGGCTGCTTCAGTGCTCACCTCCTTCACTTTAATCATTACACTGCCCTCTGTCGACGGGGAGTCGCTAGTAACGACCAACCAACTTTGGACCGTATAATGGTAATAACAGTCCAACTTCAACCGTTTATTCTGCATTTAGTCCGTTTAAGTTTACTAAAAAATATAACACCAGCAACGAACTAACAGTTATTTTTCTTGTTAGTCGCCTCCAGTCGTTGTTGCTTTGAGTCCTGTGTCATTGTACACAGTTTGATATATGTGACCCTACTTGTTGCAACAAAAAGCTTTATTTGTAAAAACAAGTGTTTTTACCGTTGTTAAGCGAAATTATTGGGCTTTTACTGGCATTTCCACTTACATCCAAGGGCTAGAGTTGTTGTTGTTTTATTTTTTATTGTTCAAACAAGGAATGTACTAAGTATCAAGGACCTATCCTCCAAGATGACGTGAACAGACAGCACAAGAGATACAAGCACATAGACAACAAAAAGGCACAAAATAAAATAAATTAAGCATAATAAAATGTAAAGGACGATAAATTAAGCATCATTAAACGTAAAAGAACTAAAAAACAAAACAAAAAACTGACTGATTAAGCAGTTGTTTTTAAAACATTCATTAATTTCCAATTCGTCTCCAAAGGTCTTCGGCACATGGAATTTATTAATTTAAGGTACTTGACATGTTGTAGAAGTTGTAGTAGCCGATGAAGATGGTGCGGTTTTAATAAATTTATCCTTCTGAATAAAAAATGGCTAAAATAAGTAAAACATTGATCACCAGGTCCACTTTTTTATTTGCTCATGACACTAAAAAACCCAATACTAATAAGAATATAAAACAGGCATTGTTGTGGTTAACCATTCTCTGAATTGTTTTCAAAAAGATGTTCTGTTTGGACAGGGTCGTGTGTGCTCGGTGTGCCGTCTTCTCTGCAGATTGTATCTAGAAGGAAACCCCAGATCTGCAAAAAATCTCGCGAGAGTAAGTGATAATTTCAACCCAAACAATGACCTTTCCCAAACCTCGTCATTTCTTTTCTGTCCTTAAACCACACATAAATGTTATCTACAGCTTTGTCACATTACACTACATATTTAGTTTATACAACGTCCACAATTAGGATCAAAGCATACAAATCCCGCGAGAGTTTCACACATCTTGGGTTCCCTTCTAGACACGACCCCCTTCACATTAACCGTTACACTGCCCTCTGCCGACGTGGAGTCGCTAGTAACGGCGATGTTGGACCGTTATTGTGCCTTTGTTCCGTTAAGTTTCACTAAAAAATATCCCACGAGCGGGTTAACAAGTTATCACGAGTTAACGGTTATTTTTCTAGTTTGTTAACTCCAGACATTGTTGTTTTACACTGTCGGTGTGCAGTTCTCACAGTTTGATCTATATGACCCTACTTGTTGCAAAAAGGCTTTATACATCATGGCGAGAGTCTTTCCCGTTGTTTTGCTAAATTGTTGAGCTTTTAATGGCATTTCCACTCATATCCAGAGGATAAAGTTGTTTCAGCTCGGCGTTTGTACTCCACACAGTTCCTCTCTGCACTGCAGTCAACGCTACTCACACATTTGGCGTAGGAAGGTCACGTTACAAAGCGGGTCGGCACTAGCTGGGTCGTATCTAGAAGGGAACCGTTGATTTGTGAAACTATCGCGAGATTTGTACAAGTTGTTTCTTCTTTGTGTACGTTGAACAAAGTAATTATGTTTCATAATTCGGCAAGGATGTGGTTAAAATCTGTGTAGATTTAGGGACAGAAGACACTTGGTTAGGGCTAGGTAAAGATGATGATTTGGGTTGAAATGATCATTCTCGCGAGATCTTTCGCGGGTCTGGGAGTCCCTTCTAGACACGACCCTGCTGGAGAGAGGAGGACTGCGCAAAAACCACGGCCCGGATTTGTGCCTGGCTGACGTCATGTGGAGCCACAGACCTCTTTGACAGGATCCAGCAGCGAAAAGCACCGGGGATATATGGTCAACATCCAGCGGGACCGCCGGGAGATGTCGACGAGCACGTCGCCGTTTTGTGTCACACAGTCGCCCGTGAAGTAAAGCCAGACACGGAGATTTCGCTCAGCTCGAATGCGCGACTGCGGCGCACTATGAGAGCGCTTATCCGTTATTAAAGGGACTCCAACGGCTGCTTTCTGCCTCAAAACGAGCTGCCGTACTGTTGACCACTGAGGATAAGCAGCCATAGAACAACTACTAATCCCCGGGACGGTCACATTCACGGCGGGGCTCGGACCCGACAGAAATGGACAGGGCAGCACGAACTGGATTAAATGATAGGGAATAATAATAAAGGAGACGCCGCCGCCGCCGCGAACAAAGCGAACCCGAAGTGTAAATGCCCGTTAACCCGCCCTGTGGTCTCTACTTGACTGGAAATGGGAGCTTTAACGAGCAGACAGAACATAGGCGTGGAAGAAGTGGACATTCCGTCCAATTCGGTGTACCGTTATCCACCGAAATCTGGTAAGTCACCGAACAACAGGTCAGGCTGGGGGCGGGTATCAGTTACATGCCTCAGAGCTTTACTGCAGATGATTTATGTTGTGTGTTATGAGGGGGAAAATAA
Organism: Lutjanus campechanus; assembly: GCA_027495735.1. Lineage (NCBI taxonomy): Eukaryota > Metazoa > Chordata > Actinopteri > Lutjaniformes > Lutjanidae > Lutjanus > Lutjanus campechanus. Next base: position 7,198 of record JAJHUR010084678.1, read on the forward strand.
AAAGTAACCGAGGCACCATCACTATCAAAAGCATCACTATTATACCTGGTAGCTGACAGGCCTGCAGGGCATCTGAGCCTCTAACCTGCAGGAGCTACCTGTGGAGAGATGGAGGTCCAATACTTCATTTCTCTGGGCATCCTTTCAACTTCATTTTCCACTTAATAGTTAACTTTATCTTTACTTCATGGTTATATTATCATATCTTATCATGCATTATAATTTATTTCTGGCACTGCAGCACTGTTGTCTTGCCCATGGAAGGACACATCTGCACCGTGATTCCCCCTCACTATCCACATAATTTCATTTATTTTATAGCTACAACAATTAGTCGATTAAGGTGTTAGGTCTCAGTTAGGACAGTAATTTTTCTGAATCACTTTCTCTGGATTGTGATAGGTTATATCGATATTATATCGTATTGTGATATAAGGCTAGATATCATGACAGATTTTGGTTATCTCTATATCTCACTCCAGCTGTTCTTTTATTTCTCTTTACCCACTTATTCATTACATCCACATTACTAATAATTATTCATCACAAATCTCATTGTGTTAATTTGTGACAGCACCAATACTGATCCCTACAATACTGTTGCAGTATTGATTTTGAGCTATTTGGTCAAAAACATCATGATATGTGATTTTCTCTTGCCCAACGGCTTTACACCAAACTTATTTGATAACCACAGCCACTTCCACCCTTTGGAGTACACAACACGTCATCAGTAACGACCTGCATGATCAATAATTGTGGATATCAACCTATATGATAATTCACTATCGTGGTAGGTTTTTCAGCTCTATTGCAGTCACCTAGGTTGTGGATGTTTGAGAACATCACCTTTGGCTTTGGGAAACAGTGATCAATATCTTCTCACAATTTATGGACCAAACAACTAATCGATTAATTGAGAAAATGATCGTGAGATTAATCGATTGATCGTTAGTTGCAGCCCTACTTTATTTTATGGCTGGCTTTGGCTCTTGTCTCGGTGCATCTGTGAGCATCTATTAGCAGACTGATGCATCATGACGGCCTCGGTCTGTCTGTGAAATAAATAAGTCATAATGGATCCCAAGCGTATGGAAATAAAAAGACCAACATCACCATTAGCAGTGTAACTTTGGCGCACGGACTCTTGGTCAGACAAAACAGGCACTTTGAGGACATCGACCTCGGCTCTGGGAAATTATGAAAAGAATTAGTCACTTCTGGTGTTTTTATTGAAAAAAATTAAAATAAAATTTACTAGGGATTGATGGATACCAAAAACCCAAGGAAGAGCCCACAGTTGACAGACAATTGACAACTTGAAAAAATGTCCTTTATTAAATAATAAATCGATGTGCACAGCATTTTAGTTTATTGAAAATAAGTTTTGCCTTTTAACTTAGTGCCTCTACTTTCCCTCTTTAATAAAAATTTAAAAGTAGCCAGCTATGTTCAAAGCATGCGCAAAATATTGGCATGTGCTGTCTTTTGCAACGAATACTTACAGTTGTATATCAAAAACAATGCAGCACGCAATGGCAGTCCTTTTATAAAATAAAATAAGACAAACAGTGACATTTAAGAGACTCTGTCCTGGTAATATTCCTCTGTGTCTCACATTTTTCCCTTTGCCAAAACTGAGATATTCAGTTTATTATCGGAGGATGTGATGAAAACCAGGAAAATTCACATCTGGATGCAGAACAGAAGCCGGAGCCTGTGATTTTTGGCATTTGTTTAAAAAGATTATTATTTTTTCATCTCAAACCAAAGCCCGTAGTATGAAGTGTTTGGTCAGACTCCTTGTCCTTGTTGCTTATTCTTTCATCAGTGATTACCTCTGAAACAGAGGTTTCCTCAGTTTTGAAATGCTGTAAAGATTCACGTTGATACCAAATGATATCGTGCATTGGCATCTGTATCAAAACCTTTCAAAACATTTTTCTCTTTATGTCCAGTTCACTGACTCACAAGCTGTGTGTTTTGAATCTATCTTGTTAATGTTTCATAATTTCCCTGTGCACAGTGTGACATCTTTAAAGTGCTTATTTTTTCTGACCAACTGTCCAAAAATGGAGAAATATTCAGTTTATTATCAGAGGAGATAAGTGAAAACCAGCAAATATTCACAGCTGGAACCAGAACAGGAGCTGAAACCTGTGATTTTTGGCATTTGCGCTTCAGGAATTTCTTATTTTTTTCAGCTCTAATCAAAGCCCATATAATATTGAGTGCTGGGTCAGATTCTTCTTAGTCCTGTTTTCTTCTTCTTTGATCACTGATTTCCCGTCTAAAATCATATTTTTGCTGAATTTGTATGGTGTATTATTAAGGCAGCTTTCTCTCTTTACACTCACTTCACCTGACTCATAAACTGTCTTTTGGACCTCAAGCTGACCCGTGTGTTTTGAATCTGTCTTGTTAATCTTCCTCTGTGCATCATTGTATCCAGAGCCCGACGTGACATCTTCAATTTATTATCAGAGGATATGATGAAAGCCAGCAAAAATTCACTTTTGGAACCAGAACAGAAGTTGAAACCTGTGTTTTTTGGGATTTGTGTTTCAAAAAGTTCTGTTGATTGACTAATTTTCCAGCTCTAATCATAGCCCATAAAGTGTGGAGAGCTTGGTCAGATTCTTAGACCTGTTTTCTTTAATAATTTGCTAATTTTACATAGTGTACTGTTAAGGAAATGTTCTTGTATCACTATTTGCTTTAAGACAGCATAAACAGTGACATTTAAGAGATTTTCCTTAGTTTTTATAACGTTTTAAAGGTCCAACAGCACCTGAATCACAAAATTTCAAACAATACCAAACCTCTTTACACCAGTTCACCTGGCTCACGACCTTCAAACTGACCTGCTTGTTTTGAATCTGTCCTGTTATTGTTTCTTTGTGTATTATAGTATCCCAGAGTCCAATGTTACATCTTCAAAATAATGAGCAACAGCCCAAAATGGAGAGATATTCAGTTTATTGTTAAAGGATGTGATTAAAAACCAGCAAATTTGGAAATAGAACTGAAGCTGAAACCTTTTTCAGCTCTAATTGGTCGGATTCATAGTCCTTTTTTCTTATTCTTTGTTCTGTCATTTCCCAAATAAAAGCATCATTTTGCTAAATTTATAATGTTATTGCCCCTCTATTTGCTTTAAGACGATATAAACACTGAAATTCAAGAGGTTTTCTTTAGTTTTTAAATGCTTTAAATGTCTAAGTTTCATTGTATGTTAGTGCCTGTATCCCAAAATTTCAAACAACACCAAACCTTTGTCACTTTACACCCGGTTCATCTAAGCCACAAACCTCAACGGACCTGTTTGTTTTGAATCTGTCTTGTTATTGTTCCTCCATGTGACATCTTCTGACTGCAGCGCTGTGTTCGGGGGTTTAGCTGTAATCCAATATTACTGTCAGAAAAAATCACATTGTGAAGAAACAGTGTTATTGCTTTTCAAATCTGTCGTAAGCAAAGACATAAAGTAAATTAAAATCTCTCACAGAATGAGACCAGGAAAAGAATTAAGGAGTTTTATTATACTCAGCTGTGATGTGTTGGGCTATATTCTGATATCATAATAATATGTCAGATTTATAGTGATATTATGGACTGAAGAAAGGATGGAAAGCGAGAGGGATTGTTGGCTTGTGGCTACCATTAGCACTACTGTCACTACAATTCAAACTGTATGAATTTATGATAAAACAGTCCTGTTTGCAGCCTGAAGGCGAGGTGTCGGTGGTGGTGCTAGGAGAGGAGGAAGGTGGTGATGAAACCGATCTGTCAGCCCCAGTTCCTGTTTCTGGGATCTGGTGACAAAGCCTTGGCCCAGCGCTCCTCTCCCACCTGCTGTAAATAATAACAAGGTGATGAACAGAGACACTGAGAGAAAGAGCGTCATCACCAGGCCTTTCTTTTTTTTTTAGCTCCTGATTTGTCGTGTTATGGATTTTTTTCTACAGTGTGAATGAGCATCCAAACCCTTCCTCGTCTCCAGCACAAATACGTGTGAAAGAAGACGGAGCAGACCAGCTGATATACTATGACTGGCCTGTCCAGCATGTATTTAAAGACTCCGAACCACCATTACAGTCTTATGATATTAGCTCACCCTGTGATTAAAAGGCAGAACGTCTATTTAGTCTTGTTGTCATCAACCCAAGTCTTGGTAAACAGGCGGACACAAGCTGCAGGCCAATAACAAGCCAAGAATGCCCTCACCAATACTCCTCAGGGCTTAGTTTGTTTTCTTGAAATAAGAAAAGAAAAACAACTCCACATTTTCTTTTATCATTTATTGTCTTCCCTGCCAGTTTTACTTGATAATTTGAGGATAAATCCCCATAAAGCTCAGTTGCAGTCGTTGCGTTTGATGTTGCAGTGCCAGGAGGAGTACGTCTGTGGGTGACGGTGCCAACTAGATGGTTCAAATATTTAAGGGAACTGTTAAAGTTTTATGCCAGTGAAGTGCCAGATGGGTAGATTTCGCTGCAAAAAACAGTCTTTTTGTCTGTTACTGGGCTCTAAAATCTTTCTTATAACAATAAGCAGCTCCCATTTGCTCATTTTTATTAATTTCTTTCTCCTAGAAATTTTAAGCATAATAATAACACTGTATTGTCATGAATGACTTTTTTTGCTTCATGTTATGAATAGCTGAAAAAAATGGAGATGAAGGCAGAGTCTCAGGTGTTTGGAGTTAGGCTAATAAAAAGCAACTTGTTTAAATATTTACAGGGTTGGTACAAAGTCTTGAACTTCATGCCTTCAAGGTGTGGGATAAGCTTGAATCTTAATATACTCCATGCTTGATTCTCAGCATAATCTAGTGTTTCAGCAGCACAACCACTCACGTAAGCAGAAAACCTTTGAACCTTTGAGATGAAACGATTTTGTTGTTTATTCGTAGCTACATAAGTCCTCTGTTGATCCCTTACTCTGGAAATTAGTGACTATTAAATGATCATAATCAAAACATACAAAATTAATATGAACAGCTGGTAAAATAAAGGTGACAATATACATTTACATTTGCATTTATAATAACAAATATGTCATGATAAAGCCTTCAAGAGTCTGGAGGTTTTTGGTTTCGGTACCTTGAAAGTGCTCGAATTTAACTTTTAAAAAATTCTACAGCTCTCCTGTATTTACAAGAATCATATTCTTGATACTTTAGTGTAGAGATCTGCCTTATTTTGTCTGTCAAGATACTCGCATATTAATTTCTAATGGCAGAAGTTTTATGTTTATGGAAAAGAAAGCTAATGAGACCAAATGTTTAATGTTTCTTTCAGTGCACAAGGTATTTTAAGTTTTGAGTTTTCATATGATTTTATTATTGATTTCTTTGTATCCTCATATCAAAATCCAATCACGTTTTCTTCCTCTTAAACAACATATGATGCGTGCAGGCTTGAACTGAACAGTTTCAACCAATAACATCATGACATCTTTCTGTCATAAAGCCCTTTCTCGCAGAATTGTTCCTCTCAGAAAGCTGTTTGTCAGAAACTCCAGAAAGGTTTTCTGCTAGAAAGACTTTAGGAAGCAGGCTGTGGTAGATGAACGGACGAAGAATAGGACTTTATTCAAGAGACTGGAATTTGACTCCCATGTGAAGCTCATTGTTGACTTAATATTTTTAAACTATTTTTTAAATTATTCTTTATGTTGCTGTTGGTTAGAGTTAGGCAACAAAGGTACTTGCCTAGGAAAAGTTTAGGAAAAGATCACTGGTTTGGAGTAAAAACAACCATTTCGACCTTTCTGGCAGAAAGGTTTGAGGGCTAACTTTGTCAGGTCTGACACACCCACTTTTCAACACTTCGTATCCTGTTTCACTTGGAAATACATCACGATACAGAAGCTAGTCCCTCTCGAAATGCTGTTTCATCTGGACTAAATCACCTGTAAATGAGATTTTATGACAGAATTTAAAAATGACAAATGGAAAATTGAGAGCAGGTTTAAATACACCAAAATTAACCACGCTGTTCTCACCGTTAATGTTTTTGGTAATGTCAGACGATGTGATGTATTTTGAAGTAAGTGACAGCGGTTAATGGTGATTCTCTCTGTGTGTGTGTGCAGGGAGTTACTTCGCCAGCCATTTCATCATGGGGGGAGAGAAGTTTGACTCCACCCATCCGGAGGGCTACCTGTTTGGGGAAAACACAGACCTTAACTTCCTGGGGACCAGACCTGTGGCGGTAGGTATCCTCACGCACTATCAGCTGTATTAAATGTAAAAAATTCTGCTGTTCTGGAGCTTTCAGTCACATTACATGATCTTCCTCAGCAGATGGTGTTTGCCCAGTTGGCAAGGAATTGTTGGTGTTCAACCTTTCATTTATTCTCTGTTGTTTAAGAGAGCAGGAATTAACTTAAAGCCTTTTTTTGGGGTTTAATTATCAAAATAAAATATCAGAAAATTGTGAATATCAAAATTTCACTGAACCTAAAACCTCCTGTTTTATTCAAGCACCAGTCCAAAACCAAAGATATTCTATGTAGAATGACAGAGAAGCAGCAAATCCTCACACCTGAGAGGAAAAAACTGAATTGTTTTTGGCATTTTTGCCTGATAGATGACTTCACTGTCAAATTAATTTTGTGTTAATCGATTGATTCATTAGTCAGCCACTCGTCTCACCATCAAGAGGTGTAGCTGTCTCCTCCTCATTAAACAGCAGTGGATACATGACAGCAGCCCTGACTCCTGCAGTGGCAATTAACAGGCTTTCAGACTGTGACTGATTGAAATTTATTTCCACGTCTCCTGTCTCCTGTCAAACTAATTAAAAGTGAAATGACAGCCTGCTGGCTCCCGGTACAGAGCGGCTGATAGGCAACGGTTCCTCCAGAGGGTTTGTTCAACCTAATCATGAACCTGAAGGTCAAACTAATGAGAACTGCAGATCAAAAAGAGCTCAGGTCCGCAGAGGAAAGAGAGAATTTGACACAGACTGAAAGGCTTGGAGGGGGAGTTAAAGTGTTTGACTAAGTGAAGCTGATACGGAGAGACTCTGCTCCTCCATCCCTCTGTGTGCTAATCTCGGTCGCACTGCTGTTTCTGTCTAGACTGGGGCTAAAATTAGGAGTGCAGTTTTTCTCCCGATTATGTGGGTGTTTATAATCCTCCTGTGGGCACAGAATTCAGCTGGTGATGGCGTGTTTTTTTTTTTTTTTCTCGTATGTGTGACTGAAGCTTTACCAGCATTATATAATGTTTGGTGGTTTCTAAGCAGATGGTGCCATGGAATCATAAAACCAACCGCAGTTGTTGTGTTCTCGGTCTCCTGCCACCGCTCTACAAATATGATAATGGACGGGGCTATATTTAGAGGTTTTAGAAACTCCTGTGTGAAGAGCACGGATGAAATGGATTTTTAGCCTCGCTAGCAGCTTTATGGAGGGCAGTGCCAGTCAGTCCAGCACTTTGGTCCGGACTGAAATATCTCAACAGCTTTTGCATGGATTGGTGTGAATTTTTCTACAGACATTCATGGTCCTCAAAGGACGAATCCTACTGACTTTGGTGATGCCCTGACCTTACCCATAGCGCCACCATGAGGTTGACATTCTGTGTTTCAGTCAGTGAAAAGTCGACAAATATTGGATGGATGGTTTAGTGCTAATTAGAGGGACGTCCAGCTGAGTCCCACATCTGAGGATCTCTGGTCTGTGTGCCAATGAGAAGACGACAGGGTGCACAGTAAGGCTGCACAAACATTTTTTCATCACAGTTTTGATTTTCAGTGAAAAAAACCCCCAACAAATTGTTGGAGTTTGTACTAAACAAACATTTCTCTTACATCTGGAGAGCTAAATTTGGCCAAAGCATCTCTGCAGCACCATAGTCTTTCATTATATTGCTGTTTTGTATGACATTTTTCCTTTATCCAAAAAAACTGCACCCTCTGCAACTTGAATATTGCACATGGCTATATTGCGATTTCGATATTTCAATGAATTTTGCAGCTCTTGTAACCAGGCATGAGGTGCATCACTTTCTTTCTGCCACAAAAATATTTAAAAAATATAGTCCAACTTTTACAGCTAATTTTTACTCCTTTTTGCTGAGAAAGAGCCACACAGAGAGAAATATTCAAGTATTACTACAGATAAAACAACTAAAACATCTATGAAGATGTTTGTTACTAAGAGCCCTTTCACACTCACCTCGTCTTGTCCAGACTTTCAGTCTTTCTGAGTTTGATCCAAACCAAAATGACAGGTGTAAAACCTCCGCTGGACCACAGTCTGACCAACTAATCGAACCTCAGTCCAACAGAAAGAGGTGATACAGAACAGTACAGATCATGTTTCGGTTCATTTCTAGCATGAAAGCATTTTTTTTTAAAGATTGTTCCTTCTGACCAATTACAGGAAGTTCTGGCAGACACGACAAATTTACAGTCAATTGGAAAAACTCACAAAAATTCAGACACTTTTCAATTATTTTCCAAGAGGAAAAGAGAGAGGGAGGAACTGAATCGAACTGAAAGCGCGCCGATGTCAGACAATGCATTATTGCATAATTGCAACCAAAACTAACCAAATCAAATGAATTCAGTGTGCCAAAACATGACCCCTGGTTTGAATTTTTAGGTGTTAAAATGCTCTAACATGAGCAAGACGAGTAGGATCCAACTAAACACTATAACATTAAACGTTCCTCGGCTAATGTGCTGTTCAAGATGAACTTGTGTATCAATAGTGTAAGTTTGAATTAATAGTGCAGTTTGTCAACTGCACCATTACTTTTTTTTCCTGACTATTTAAAGTGTTGGAAAACCATGATGGTTAATTAAAAGAAAGACATGACATGAGGTCTGCAGTTAGACCCTCTTGGCTAATTATCTATGTTGGCATGCTAACGTGCTACATTAAGACAGTGAACATGGTTAACATTATACCTGCTTTGTATTAGCATGTTAGCATTGACATTTTGAGCTTGTTAGCATGCTCTCTTTAACATTTAGCTCAAATACAGCTGTGCTCACTGTAAGTACAGCCTCACAGAGTTGTTAGCATGGCTTTAGAGTTACATGTGTTTGAAAAGAAAAGCAGTCTGACCTTTTTATTTAAGTCTGAGCATGTGTGAGGAAACAGACTGCTGCTCTGATGTTTAATGATTTTTAATACGTTATAAGACCTACAGTGTTGCTGTGAGTTTCCTAATGAATGCTCCTTTTCAGCAACTGTTACTCTGTGTGTGTGTGTTTGTGTAGTTTACAGGCGTGACTCCTGCTGAGCCCAGATGTGTAATAGCGCTGAATATATGGTGCCATTCACAGCCACACAAACACACTTATACTCACACACTCACACAGACAGATGAGGGGTTGTAGTGTGGAGGTATCTGACCACATCCTGCATGTTTCTCCTCCACTGATCCTCAAACCACCTCGGCTCTCCCTTTACGCTCAGTCAGCAACTTCTGGCTTCAAACACACAACAAACTGAGAAGTGAGCCACACATCGGGTCAAGTTTAAAGGTTATGTGTGTTGATTTTAAACCAGGGTTTTTAATCTTGGCTTTTATCACTCAAGACTGGGTTGGGCGCAAGAGTAAACAGTGACCAATCACAGAGTCACACCCTTATCTGTGAGTTGATGCTATCAAAATTCTCCTGATGCAGTAAACTTCACCCATCTGGTCCTTTAAGCAGCCTTGAAATAAAGACAGGCACTGTTTGACCCTGGACTATTTTACACTCCTGTGGTCCCTATGTGTGCAGAAATGTGCCAAACACTGTCTGAAGTGTCAGCCTCGTCCCTGGAAAGACACAATCTGAGCAGATTTTTTGCCCGGGCTCAGCACTTGTCAGCACGGATCTCGCTGGTGCTGACCAACCGAAACACTTGTGTGTTAAGGTTAAACCTTGTGTAACCCTGAATTCCCTGCGGTGAAGAGAGGAATGTCGAGGCGGTTGAGGAAAGATGAATGCCACTACTCTTCAGTCTCATAACATGTATTTTACATCTATAATTTGTTTTCTTTTTGTTTTCAGTTCCCGTACGCAGCCCCTCCACCTCAGGAACCAGTAAAGACGTTACGAAGCCTTATAAACATCCGTAAGGACACGCTGCGGCTCGTACGGTAGGTGCTCCTGTCCACCTAAACATATACATAACCCCTCATTACACCACTGCTGTCTAATTTTATGTCCACTGAGCTATTTTTAGGAAACAAGCCACAACAGCCTATTTAAGGCATAGTGTCAAATCATGCCTGTTTTTTTCATGTAACTCAAACTTTTATTTTCTCCATTCGTGCCCATGAAAACAACTCAGAAGTATATAACATCCCATTTCAAACTTAGAGCCAAAAATAAAAGCACAAAATGTCCTTTATCCCTGAAAACAGGACAAACACTCACACACATAAACTAGAAAATTCAGTTGATAGTAGTTCTCTGTCAGGCAACATATGGCGAGGGACCTACTGCAATGCCACCAAAAAATGTGACCCAGTAGTAACTAAAAACTTATACTTGAGGAGGTTTAACTTTTAAAATAGTGGCCTTTTTTACATCAACTGAGCAAAAATAATTATTTGCTGAGCCCCCATGAGTTCTTTTCTTTTTTTAAAGTTCAAACTTCTGTTATTTATTTAGAACAGTTTGTTATTTATTTAGAAGATTGCAAGCAACCAGGAGGCTTTACAACAATAGAATAGAAATCTACACTCTTGGAGAAACTCACAAAATCTGAAATTCTGAATAATTCACACTTGATGTTGCCTTTTCAAAGCTTGGAGCCTGCATGTCCCAGGTGGGAGTTGTGTCTATTCAGCAGGTTAATGTTTTGGCAAAGAGATGATGAGATCACCCCCAGTAACTGAATTTAATTCTAACAAGTAACCACTGTCATGTTGAATTTTAAAAAATGGTCTCACTACAATGAAATGGCTACACACATGAATACATTTGGGCTCACTGAATCCACAAGAGTCTCAGATATCCAGTCAGACCTAATTTGGGACATTCTAATACTGTTTATGGAAACCAGTATGCACAAATATTCAAATACACCATTTTTAGAATATGTTAAAATACTGCATGTAAAAAAACTATACAGGATTTGTCAATGGGATTAACATAAAGTGGACGTGTCTGTAAAGGAAAGACTCTTGGGTATCCGTAGAACCCATTTTCATTCAGATATCTTGAGGTGAGGCCACATTGAAAATGTCCATGCTAGTTTTTTCCTCAACAAAATGAAGCCTAAATTTGAAGCGTTATTATTTTAAGTGTTATTTCACCTGACAAGCTGCCTCAGGTCGTCTAGTTTCATATGATACCAGCATCTTCACTCTAGCTTAAAAACAGAGCCCGCTACAGGCAATAGAAGACAGACAGATGTAGCACTCTCTCACACACAGACACACACACATACACACTCAACCAAACACATGATGCCCTCTATGCTTGCAGCTGGTGGAGACAACTACAAAATTCAAGCCAAAAATAAAAGCAAAAATGTCCCTTATCCCTGAAAACAACCAAATTCAGAAATACAAAAAAACATTCAATCAGTAAATCAAAAGTGATTCAAAGGCCTAAAGAAATGCATCTTAATTATTGACTTTAGATAGGATTACATGACTTCTAATAATAAATTGATCCACTTGTTGCAAATAATAT
>JAJHUR010084678.1:18877-45814 GCA_027495735.1 Lutjanus campechanus
TCCCGTACGCAGCCCCTCCACCTCAGGAACCAGTAAAGACGTTACGAAGCCTTATAAACATCCGTAAGGACACGCTGCGGCTCGTAAGGTAGGTGCTCCTGTCCACCTAAACATATACATAACCCCTCATTACACCACTGCTGTCTAATTTTATGTCCACTGAGCTATTTTTAAGAAACAAGCCACAACAGCGTATTTAAGGCATAGTGTCAAATCATGCCTGTTTTTTTCATGTAACTCAAACTTTTATTTTCTCCATTCGTGCCCATGAAAACAACTCAGAAGTATATAACATCCCATTTCAAACTTAGAGCCAAAAATAAAAGCACAAAATGTCCTTTATCCCTGAAAATAGGACAAACACTCACACACATAAACTAGAAAATTCAGTTGATAGCAGCAGTAGTAACTAAAAACTTTTAAAATAGTGGCCTTTTTTACATCAGCTGAGCAAAAATAATTCTTTGCTGAGCCCCCATGAGTTTTTTTCTTTTTTTGAAGTTCAAACTTCTGTTATTTACTTAGAACAGTTTGTTATTAATTTAGAAGATTACAAGCAACCAGGAGGCTTTACAACAATAGAATAGAAATCTACACTCTTGGAGAAACTCACAAAATCTGAAATTCTGAATAATTCACACTTGATGTTGCCTTTTCAAAGCTTGGAGCCTGCATGTCCCAGGTGGGAGTTGTGTCTATTCAGCAGGTTAATGTTTTGGCAAAGAGATGATGAGATCACCCCCAGTAACTGAATTTAATTCTAACAAGTAACCACTGTCATATTGAATTTTAAAAAATGGTCTCACTACAATGAAATGGCTACACACATGAATACATTTGGGCTCAATGAATCCACAAGAGTCTCAGATATCCAGTCAGACCTAATTTGAGACATTCTAATACTGTTTATGGAAACCAGTATGCACAAATATTCAAATACACCATTTTTAGAATATGTTAAAATACTGCATGTAAAAAAAACTACACAGGATTTGTCAAAAACTGCATGGGATTAACATAAAGTGGACGTGTCTGTAAAGGAAAGACTCTTGGGTATCCGTAGAACCCATTTTCATTCAGATATCTTGAGGTGAGGCCACATTGAAAATGTCCATGCTAGTTTTTTCCTCAACAAAATGAAGCCTGAATTTGAAGCGTTATTATTTTAAGCATTATTTCACCTGACAAGCTGCCTCAGGTCGTCTAGTTTCATATGATACCAGCATCTTCACTCTAGCTTAAAAACAGAGCCCGCTACAGGCAATAGAAGACAGACAGATGTAGCACTCTCTCACACACAGACACACACACACTCAACCAAACACATGATGCCCTCTATGCTTGCAGCTGGTGGAGACAACTACAAAATTCAAGCCAAAAATAAAAGCAAAAATGTCCCTTATCCCTGAAAACAACCAAATACAGAAATACAAAAAAACATTCAATCAGTAAATCAAAAGTGATTCAAAGGCCTAAAGAAATGCATCTTAATTATTGACTTTAGATAGGATTACATGACTTCTAATAATAAATTGATCCACTTGTTGCAAATAATATTTGTACCATTATTGGCGCTTAAGGCACCCTATAATTGGATTTCATGCCTGTTTTATAAATGCACGACTGAAACACGAGTAAATGGAGTTCGGATCAGATCATCTCCCTCGTCCTTATCTCCTCCACCTCTGCCCCTCGTAGGTGCAGCGAGGACCTGAAGCTGCCAGGTGACGAGGCGGCGGGGAAGAACAGGGCGTGCTACAACATAGAGTTCACCTTCGACGCTGACACACAGGTGGCCATAACCATCTACTACCAGGCCATGGAGGAGTTTCACAACGGAGTGCCAGTGTGAGTGGAAACAAGTTCTCTGATGGCTAAATAACACTGGATGCATGATGTTAAAATATTTGCTAAAGTCCAATAACCAATCACAGCAGTTGATATCTATCTTTTTTTGTTTACTGATCATTGCGTGTCTAGTATCTAATCAACAGAATTAGCCTCTTATGCTGCATCAGTGAAGATTGTGCAGACTCTTAAAATCAGAGAATTGTTAATGCGTTTGCTGATTGCTAAACACTAAACTGTCTGCAATCAGGAGTCTGCAATCACTCCAGATGAGCACAAATTACTGCCACTCATATGGCATATTTTGGCATCTTCTCAAAATATTTTTGCACCAGTAATTTGTCTGCAGCAGGTGCGTCCTCAAACACATCCTTTGCGAGATACTTACTGTCACACTGTTCGCTCAAGAGACAACTAGAGATGCAGATTGATCAGCAGATACTGGCTGTATCAAAGGGGCACTCCACTCATTTTACACATCAAAGTCTGTTTACAGGTCTCGGGGAGTACAACTGCAAATGTGAAAAAACATGTGTAAAGCCTTTTATAGACCCCAAGGGAGCTGAGCCAAGCTTGATCAGTTGTCTCAGCGTTATTTGAGTTGCTTTGGGGGTAATGTAGGTTGCAGGTTTTGACAAGGACAAAGAACGCGTGGAATAAAAAAGACAGCACGTCTGATTCTGCTGCATCGATTTGAATGCATCTTTTTAAATTGTTGTGAGGCTCTATGGCTGCAAAACATTTCTCTGTGGCTGCTAAATGTTCCATGTAGGTAGATGTAGATTTATTCCCACGCAGCGAGCCTTCACCAACACAACGTCACAGGTCCAGAAACATCCCGGTTCCTTTGCACTTTTTAGTTCAACATTCTACGAAAACAGCAAACAGTACTCGTTGGCTAGCGACTGATCGAATGGCTTTGCCGAGCCTACTCAAGCTGCTAACACAATCTTACGTGACACATCTAAGGATGTAATGTGCTGCACTGTCTTCCTCTGTTTTCCTCAACTGACTGAGAAGCCTAGCTCATTTTTTATTGGAAAACGATGCTTTCAAGAAACAGGAAAAAGTGGACAACCCCAGCGTCACAGTTAATGAAGACTGTGTAGTTGTTTTAAATAATCTTTTCTGCATAAAAAATTAAAAGACTATGTGTGTATATGCTATCAGTTGCACACAGGAATTCTTGGCCTCAAGTTACATTGCAGAAAAATGTTTAATATGAGTTCTATGCTGTGTGGTACACATTTTAAATTTGGAAAAAATGAGAGTGTCAGTGTGAGTCTTGGTGGAGAAAAGATTGACTCATTGCATCCCTGGTGAATATCAAAAGAGGAACATCTGCTACCCTTGATACCGGCTTGAGAAAAATGTTTGCATAAATATTCATGAAGACAAGTAAGTTATGCCAACATGGTCCTGCATATCTTACATATATATCTTGCATTACATATCAGTATTTGCATAACTTGCATAAAGAACTGTGTGTGATTCTAGCTGTGTTCAGACAGGATGCAGGATGCAAGCAGACGTTGTCCATCCTCCACTTCGCATACATACAATAAATCATCTTAAAATAAGCACAGAAGCTGTTTTCAACACTAGCAACTGACAGATTTAAACAGGAATGGTCTATTATGGTTTAAATTCATTAAAATGCATGCTTCAACAAATGAGTCATTCATGTGTCAAACTGCAGCAGGGATAAGTGATCACTTCTTTATACCGATAAGCAGACTGCTCCTCTGTCTCCTTCCTGCAGTTACCTGCCCCAGGACAGCTCTCTGCAGTCTGAGACGGTTCACTTCAAGAGAGGAGTGTGCCAGCAGTTCTGTCTGCCCTCACACACCGTCAACCTCAGCGAGTGGGCTGACGAGGAGGTAGGCAGACGACATGCCTGCACGAGGCTGCACTGTGAAAACAGTTTATACACTGCAGATAGACAAACACCTGCTCTGTTTGTCTCCTCAGCTGCTGTTTGATATGGACAAAGAGATTTTCCCCATGGTGGTGCAGGCTGTTGTAGACGAGGGAGAAGGTGAGTTGCGGTGTATTTATGGCGCTGATGGCCTGATGTGAAAGTAGAGCTGCAGAATTTTAAGCAAAGTGACGTGTCCGCTGCCTTTTATCTATGCAGAACATTTGGGCCACTCTCACATACTGCTGGCGACATTTGAAAAGGTAAGAAAGATGCTCTTTATCAGACTGAGAGCCAGTGACAAACTGTATCAGGCACCATCTGTTTGCAGGACTTTTCATTATCAAGGCTCTCAGATAGAGCTTTTGGTAACTATTTTGATATTGGATTACTTGTTTGAGTAACTTTTCCAGCTAAAATGGCAAACATTTGCTGCTACCAGCTTTGAAAATGTGCTTTTCTTTGTTTTTTTTAAATTATTGTAAATTTAATATCTTTGGGAACCAATAACAGTGTAAAGACTTATACTGCTTTGTGGTGATGAAACAGGGCCTTAATCACTCAAATAAAATTCATCAGAACAATGACACCACATATCAAGAGACAGTTTATTTACAGAGGACATTTATTTAGGAAAAAAAACCCTGAGAAACAGCTCATAGTGTTGGGACTGTGGCAGCCACACAGGGAAAAAAATATTCAACAGTCATTCGAAATACCTCTGAAAACTGAAAACATTTTAGCCCTTTGAATTATGAAAAGACAAGATATCATGATAACCAGAACCAATATCATAGAGAATATCTTATCTCATATTAAAATATTACACCTATAAAGTGTATAAATAGACTTAATTATTCCCATGATTACTTCTCTACTCCCTTGTCAGACAAACTCAACAGATATGGACATTTATTTGGGATAGACATTAGAAATGATGATGTCCTTGGAAAGTGTAAGTCACTCTGAATCTAGAAATATGTGTGTAATGTCTCTGCATTCATATATATTTGGTCTCAGTCAAATCAATTCAGCACTAGGAGTTTTAAAGTGCCTTAATAGTGTCACAGCCACTGCTGCAGCTCCGACTGATGACAGTGTTGTCAAATGGGCTAAATCAGCTGGACAAACTACAACAACTGGCCTCTGGTCATTTTTTAGACCACTGGGTTTCCTTTTCACCACAATCATTAATCTTGCCTGAGATCTTTTCCTCCACCCTTTTCCTGATTGAAAGCCCTTTGTTCCAGGCTAACCTGATGCGAGAGAGAATGATTAATAACCAAAAAATGTTGGTCCAGTAAATATCTCTTTATGTACGCACGCTCAATTTCAAGGACTCCACTCCCTCATTTCTTTAAGGATGCTGCAGCAGAGTCAAAGCTGCATTCTGCCCTCGAGCATGAATATTTAGGAACATCAGAAGTCCTCTACACAGGATTACAGTTCAGTTGAGTGTTAGTCAAATAAAAAAAGGAAGGTGCTCCTTACACCCCAAAAATAAATATGTAGGGAATTGTGCTTATGAAAACAAACTGCCCTTCACGAAAGGTAAATTAAAATACAGCTGTTGCTTTCTTTCTTTGTTAGCACATGGACGGAAGCTACTGTGTGAAGCCTCTGAAGCAGAAACAAGTGGTGAATACTCCTGCTTTTCTTCTCTCTCTTCCTTCCTCCTTTTGTGTAACAGTTTTCATGCCTTTGAAAGACAAAAGATACACCCAAGCTTTTATTTCCCTATTGAACATGACGCCTGGCCCATGAGACCTGCCGCCTTTATTCTTGACTGTGTTCTTTCTCCCCAGGTGGATGGAGTGAGTTATCTGCTGCAGGAGATCTATGGGATAGAGAACAAATACAACAGCCAAGAATCAAAGGTAGATATCAGACAGTATGAGGGGTGTTTCTGTCTGCTCCTCTTTGACTGCATCAGAAGTGACATGGCAGCGTAGTAAAATAAATCAGAGACTTGGAAATTCTCTTTCTTCCTGACATGTAGAACGTTTTTTGATCTCCAGGTTGCTGATGATGAGATCAGTGACAACAGCGCGGAGTGTGTGGTGTGTTTGTCGGATGTGCGAGACACGCTCATCCTGCCGTGCAGACACCTGTGTCTCTGCAACGCCTGCGCAGACACTCTGCGCTACCAGGCCAACTGCTGCCCCATCTGCAGACTGCGTGAGTTCCCAGCAAAGATGGAGCATTTCTTTCCAAAATCCCACGGGTCCCATGATTGAAAAAAAAATGCTTCCCACTGCTGAAAAAGAATGGTGAAAGCTGCCTCCCAACACTGCTAAAGCCCTCTTTTAAAAATTCTCTTTTATTATAGTAGAAATAGTACAATGTTTAATTGGGTCTTTGTCAGGTTTAAAGGAATCAAATGAGACATGGGTTGTTTCAAAGGGGAAACAATACATATTTTAATGTGCAGACTGTTTAACATTGTTTCCAAGAAGGAATCACAGTTATAGTTTTTCAGACTCAGCACCTGCATTTTAAACACTGAGGATGATTTTTAGAAGCTGTGTTTGTTGTTATTTGCTGAAAGGCCACACTGATGTACAAGAGAACTATAGTGGCACCGTTGAAACTTGCAGGCCCAGAGAGGCTAATCTGTGGAAAGATTCCTGGTGGGCCGGGCTGGTTGTTGGGCCACATGGCCCGGTGACAGGGTCAACCAAGAACAATCATTTTATGAAAGGATCATGCAGGCTACACTCACAGGAGCCCAGGAGGTTACGATTAGTCACCTGATTGATGACATAATTGCTTTTAACCTTTGACTCCGACCGCATTCAACAGACCCGAATTGCACAGTGAGGGGTACTTGGCAGAAGATGCGAGTACAAAAGACAAGATGCAGAGTAGAAAGAGAATAGGAGGAGCTGAAAAGGACAGAATGAAAAAAAAGCTTCACAAACTAATGGCCAAATGCACCAAATGTGCCATGTGTCAGAGAGCAAAGGTACAGAACAAGTGGCAGAATATAGCCTATAATGTTGCCTACATATAATATAGGTCGTCAACTAAAGTGGGCTGGTCAGAGGCATGAAATTCCCAGTCCCGCTCTGGCCCTCTGGTTTCATGCAAGCATGTGTTTTGAAGCGTTCCTTTACACAGGTACAAAATTTAGGTTGCTTTTCAAACGCTCTGTTTTTACATGTGCAATACACAGGGATACACAGAAACAGAAATTTGGAAAAAATTGCACCTTAGAAAATAAGAACAAAAAGAAAAAAATCTCATATGTAAAGGAATATGCAAGAATATTTATTTTTTTTATATGTGTACCCTCAAAACAATAGTTACTGCAACTGACGTATCACTGCTGACTGACCACTGCAGCAGAGAAAACTGAGTCTGAAATTTAACATGTGGGAGAAGCAGGTGTAAAATCTGCAGCATTGTTTTTACAGACCCACAGAGGGAGGGAAAGAAACAATGAGTGCAGTTGGTTCCTGTTTATATTTTTCCTGACTTTTAACATCTTGCAGCAGCTCCAGTCCAGTGGACTGTGTCTGAAACAGATAGTGGTACTTAAAAAGTAGTATGATATATTATTTTTTATTTATTTGCAGCAGAGGTTTTCAAAGTAAGAGGCAGGTCTCCCCAGGGGAACTACAAACTGTTTCAGGGAAGGCTCAGTGAATGGAAGCAAAAAAAGTCATTATTAGTTCAGCTTTTAAATTAGTTATCAACAGGAGACCACATATAATAGCCTAAATTTGTGGGATTTTCGTAAAGAAATAGTTGAAAGATTCAGTATTGTGGAATTTTACTGTTTATCCGAGAGTCAGAAACGAATAAATGCCTTTGGACAGACCTTTTTTATATTTTTGGTGTAGTCTGAAGTTATGTCAAGCAGCAATAAAAGGCTATTTTGGCTCAATTATTAAGTGTTTATGAAATTAAATAACAATAACTAAGCAAGTAAACTAAAGGGTGGGCGCCTTTTTTCAAGCTTTGTATGAGTCTCAGACTTTGAAAAGCACTGGTAATAATCTAGTCAAAGGAGTTTAAATGTTTTTTGATCATTTTTGAGCTGATAGATCAGGCTATTTAATATTTACTCACATATGGCCACAACATATGCTCAGCAGCAGGAAACACTTCCTTCGCGCTCCATTTCTTTTCAGATCTGTACAACATGTACCATAACAGCCCAGCATCTGATCTTATGCAACAGTACTTTATGCACTTCAGGCTCATTTATATCCGTAGTCTTAGTAAATAACCCCACTTATAAAGAAACAGCAATGATGCAATTATTTTATCCCAATTTTTCTTTCTTTTATTGTCATTTTGTTTTTCTTTTAGCATTCAGAGCTCTGCTGCAGATCCGAGCCATGAGGAAGAAACTCAGTCCTCTTTCACCTACCAGCTTTAACCCCGTCATCACTTCACAGACGTCTGACTCAGAGGAACACTCGGTGAGAAAACAAGCAGAACATATATATGTAAAATAATGATCGGTCCTCGTCCCAGTAAACTCATTTGTGTCCTCTCCTAACTTGCAGGCGTCAGAGCACATCCCTCCAGGCTACGAGGCGGTGTCTCTCCTGGAGGCGTTGAACGGTCCCCTCAACACGTCCTCGGTGGTCCCTCCACCTCTCCACTCTGGTCCCAGCCACGTCTCCGGAGCGCTGCCCCCATACAGCAGTGAGCCTCACCCGGCACCGGCCCGCTCCCTCTCCCCTCTAGACCACTCCAACTCCAGTCAGGGACTCAAACTCAAGAAGAGTGGTTCAAAGTGAGTCTGACTGACAGCGAGTATTAGTGCTATTTAATGTTCATTTTCTGCTTGTATTCGAAGATGGCTGTCATAAAATCACAGGAATATTTTCAAAAATCAATGTTGCACAGTTGTCATCCAGAATCTTAGTTTTTTCAAAGATACCTCGGTTTTTAAAAGAAGCGTAATGGTTTAAACTTCATTTTTATCTGGATCTTATCTCCTACCAAATCCAAAATCTTTTACTATGAAGCCATGCTGTTGTGAGACATGCAGAATGTGTTTTGACATTGTCTTGCTGAAATAAGCACCATCTGGATAGCAGCATATGTTGCTTCAAAACCTGTATGTACCTTCCTTCACAGATATGCAAGTCACCCATGATACCATGGACACTAAATGATCCTCCAAAATAGTGATTTAATATTTGATAGATCAGATGGAAATCTACACCTATGTTTCCACTTAAATTTATATTTCTGTAAGCCCATACTCACTTTAGATTTCTTTTTAAAAAAAATAGAAGCAGGAAATAAGAACATACTCAAAAATACAGTCATCCTACCTCTCATTATAACCACATCCTACTGAGATCATACGATTTTCTAAATTCTCCTGGTCCGTGTTGTTAATTGTGTCTGACTGGTCCAGGTACATCAAACCCACTACTGTTATTTTTGTCTGAATTTTGTCCATAATGTTTGTTGCGTTTATTTTAGATCACTTTCCCAGAATTCCTCTGTGCTTCCTGAGGAGGAGGATGAGAAGTCCTGCAGCGAATCGGAGGCCTGTCGCCACAAACTCGCTGTGGACCAGCAGGAGGTGTGTGTGTGTTTGTGTGCATGTTTGAAACAAAGATAAAGAGAAAATACATTTTTGTTTATCTCAGTGTCAGATATCTCCAGAGGCTGTGTGTGTGTGTACAAGTTTGTGTTTTGAGGATCGTGTGGTGTTGTGAGCTCCTCTCTTACTGCTGCTCTTGTTGTTTTACAGAACGGAGTGACTCCAGACAGCGAGAATCTGACTCTCTCCTCATCTGGAGCCATCGACCAGTCATCCTGCACCGGCACCCCGCTCTCCTCCACCATCACCTCCCCTGAAGGTACACACACACACACACACACACACACACACACACACACACACACACACAAACACATATTCTTGTCTTTCTATACTTGTGAGGATGCTGGTTTAAATAATGCATTCCATAGCCTCTAACTGATCTTAAAGTATTTCATTTCAAATACTTGCCACCGTGTCGGCATGCAGAGCAGAAGAGCCTGTGTTTACATTTTCCCAGTCTTACAGCCAATTAAAAGAAGCGGACAAATATTTTTATTTAGATCATTTTATTTTTGATGTTATATTTTGTGGTTATGGTGGTGGAAACATCAAGGCAATATGAAAGTTCCTTGCTGCCACTTTAATCATCAAAACTAAATTCGTAACCCTAACCCTCACCCTTAACCTAACCTTAAAACCAAGTCCTTTAAACAACCCTTTGAAGGAGTGAGGACCAAAATGTCCTCATAATGCACAAATGTCCTCGCTATGTGTAAAACCAGGTCCTCACAAAGACAGCAATGCAAGCCCGTAAACAAACACAAATTTGAGTGAAATAATATTTATTTCCTAAAGGTAGTATATGCTTTTATTATTTATGTCTTCATGCTTTATATTTTATATATTGTAGTCAATGCTTATGTGTGCTGTGTTTAAGCCTCTTTCAGATCTTATTACATAAATGAGATGACAGTTTTACTCAGTCTAATGTCTGAACTAGAAGGGCACTCGGAGAGTGCAGACCAAATGCCAAATGCCCTTTCACAATGTTAACAAAAGAGAGGAATAATTTGTCTATCCTCCAGAATTAATCAGTTTGTCCTTGACTTCCTTCCACCAAGTTTCATTAAAATAGGGCCAGTAGTTTTTCTGTAATCCTGTTGACAAATCAAATGGCACCAAAAACCTACCTTGGTGGAGGTAATATGGGCCCAAGTCACTATTACATAAAAAGCTGTAGCAGCAATCTTACTTTCTGGTCAGATCTGATAACATTTCCGTGTCACTTTCATCATGACACAAGTATGAACTAAATGCTGTCAGACTAACATAAAGGCTGCAGCAGCACATTAAGGTGCATTCGTCTTGTTCAGATAAGTTTATAAAAACAAATTTTCCCTTTATTATGCGACCGGTGAAGAAGAGGTTAAAAACCACAAATACGACCAGAAGTTACAGTAAATTGAGCTCAGTATCGCAGCGTTGCCAACTCTCACACTTTTGGCTTGAAACATCTGCTTCCAGACACAATCTCACGCTGACCAAACAAATGTAGAATGTAGGCTCCTTTTCTTTGACTTCATTAAAGCTAGAGCTTATTATATTTTTTGAAAATACCACAAAAATGGCAGAGAAAGTGGAGCCAATATTTCCAAGTTCTAACATGCAAACCGTGGGTACAAACAATAGCAATGCTCATTGTTTGAAAATGTTTGACAATATTAGGTGTTTGGGTTAGTGGCTTTGGAGGGAGGCCTGAAGGGACGGGTGGGATTTTTTCAGTCGACTGCTTTCAAAATTGAGCTTTCTCTTCCTGGTTTCATCAACATTACTAACTCCAGCTCCAAGCTTTGCCATCACACAGCAGCAGAATCAATTCATGTGTCTCCTAATTGAGAGAGCAGCAGCAGCAGTATTTTCATTAGTTATTTGATTACTTAAATAATTTAGTTTAACTACTTCTGATGTGCCATTGTTATTAACTTAATGCTCGTGCACAGTGAACAGATAAGCTGGTACACACAGATTCCAGGCTTATACAGTGAAATCAAGTGGCTGTGCTCAGCACAGCAAAATCAAAGCTGTCGGTACAAATATTGTTTTCTCAGGAGAATCACAATATTTCTTTCTGGTGTGTCTAGTGAACTATAACAGGGAGTTTTCAGTTTTACTGCTTAAATGCAATAATATTTGCAACAGTGCAGTCCTGCAAGCATGGAACTTCTCTAATTACTCTAAAACTATTTCTGTTTTTATGTATGAACAGGAGACCAAAAAACAAAATTCATCTGCCACTGGTATATTTAGTTATAGGTCTAAATATAAGTTAGGCCTATGCATATACAGTATAAATGTTGTGTAACTGTCTTGGGGACAAAGTCATTTAAAGGGTTGCCTGACAGCGACACAGCAGGTGCCAAATATCACACCAGCATGTGGCCCTTTTCCTAAAGGAATAAATAAATAATCCATAAAAGTCACCTATGTCTGCTTGACAGCAAGCCATCACTTAAACAGCTTGTCTGAAAAGAGCTTTAGTGTTCAGTTTTAAGGTCATCTATATTATGTAGCTGCACTTAAAGGATGATGTTAAATTGACCAGTGGTCTCCATTCAGGAAAAAACATTGTCCTCAAAATATGGTGTGCAGTATCTGTGAAATTTGCAATAAAGCTAAAAGCAGAGACCTTGATGTGATGCATGGAGCATTTAAACCTAAATAAATCATCAGCTTGAACCACCTCTGCGTTTTATATTGGTGCCACTGGATCAGATTTTATGGGAAATCTGCTGGATGGCTGTTCAGCACCAAACAGGAAGAGGGGACTGTTATTCCAGCTGGAATGAAAGATTCAATGAAATAATAACTTCAAACATGTTTATCCTCTTCTACAAAGCTAATCCCTGTGTAGTCAGGCTTCCAGCTTGTGTTGCTGATGGAGTTCTGGAGTGAATTTAGTCAAACAACCCTTGAGACTCAAAGATTTAGAAAAAATTTAGTAGACGAGAAGATGAATCGTTTGAAAATGATCGTTTCAGATAATCATTGGAAAGAGGTGCATAAGTGTATAGCCCAAAATGTTTAAGTATTCCTTTGATATGACAACAAAACATTAAAAACACCTGTATTCTGTTGATCATTTTGTGACAATGGGGATCATTATTTAAGTAAACAGGTTTTGTACAAAGTCCCCTTGTTTTCAGGGTTAGGAACATGCTTAATTTTCAGAATAATCTGGTGTTTCATCGACTCATGTAAACCAAAATGTTTTAATGATTGAAATGAAAGAATCTTGTCATCATATTTGTTTTTGTCTCCTGTCTCCACAGACGGAGCGAAGCTAGATTGACTGACAAGGGCATAGAAATGCAATAGGGTGTTTTTCCATTACAGCGTTTTTCTGTCTTTTTTCTCTGTTCTGCTCGGTGTCACAATTAAGATGTGAAGATTCAGGCTTTGAGAGTCTAGAATCTTTTGGTTTAGATTAATTGAAAGTACAAACCCTGTATAAATGGTGGAAATCTCACCTGGCAACCAAACAAACAAACTCCTCCCTCCCCGAGTCAGGCCATGATTTGTGTCTCCGTCTGTCTGCCAGACCCAGTGAGCAGCAGCCTGGTCCAGTCAGTGATGTCCATGGCCTCGTCCCACTCGCAGCACTCCCACATCAGCACTGACACCATGTCCTCCATGTCAGGGTCCTACCTGGCCGGGGCCGATGGCGAGCCTGGTGGGGATGATGGGGGAGACGGTGAAGGCGAGGAGAACCAGGATGCCCCCATGGAGAGCCGGGGACCGTCGCAGCAGGACGGGGTGAGGAATCCGGGGATGGATGGAGGACGATAAATTGGCTTGAAATGTTTTATAAACATGTCATCTCCTCATTGCGCTGTCTCTCTTTACTGCATTCAGGAGTTTTCCCAGGAGCCAAAGGAACAAAACTACTCACTGGCTGTAGAGGAGCAGGACTCAGAGGTGACTGTAATACACTGATGTTTGCTGAGCAGGGTGTGATTAATGATCATTTTGTGTATTTATCCAACTTTTATAAAGTTTCACAAAACTCTTTGTCTGTTTTTTCCAGGGAAACGATGTCACTGAAGAAGACTGCTCCTCCCCATCGAATGGGAAAGGTAACTATGGTGACCATCCCTCACCCTTCACCCCTGACCTATCATCTCCCTTTGCATCTGTCGCTCTCAGGCCATGTGAAAAAAGACCTTTCATACAAATTATATACAATGGACTGAGTGGTCAATCTAATTTATTGCTGCTGTCCATGAATCTTTTTGAATCATGGCTGAGTAATGACAACCCTTTCAAAATAAAAGGGGATAAATGTCAGATATTGTCCTCTAGATGGGGCAGTCCCTTTCAGAATGCACGTTATGTTGGCTGAAACCACCACAACATGCAGTATTTAATCTGGAGTGAATGGCCTCTTCATACAGTGTGTGCACTAGAACCTTAGTCTACTTCAAAGTGAAGATTTAGGTAAAATACTGAAATTAATTCCAGACCAAAATCTATTCACTGTGGTCACAGAACTGGACTGGATGTGCCAAGAACTTGATCTTAGAATCTGATTCTAACACTGTGAAAAAACAATCTTTTATAGTTTAGAAAAGTTCTCTGTTAACTCCATTATCACAGAGAACTCGACAGCAGACTCACAGTGCCTGCGAGACACAAACAGCCCAAAGATACTGCCTGAGTTAATCCCACCACAGACAACAATCTTTGTCTTGAATTTGTGAAGGGATGGACAGGAACATCAACTGCCTCAAGCTGTGAACCAGTGTGCGGACTGGATCCTGCAAAGTCTCGTATTTTTAGACTCAAACAACAAAACCTGTTCCTTTTCAAACATTCATCCAAACCCAGCGGAGAAATTTTACTTTGTCCAAACTTTAGGGAAAAAACAGTGTATCCTCTGCAACCCTTAATTTTCCACCATCCATTCTAAGGTAACAAAAACACAATGATTCTTATTTTCAGGTGATAATACGCTATTGAAAAAATACTTATATTACATTTTTACCATATTCTGCCAATAAATCCTACACAGTGGACCTTTATAGTATCTATAATGTATATTTTTCTAATAATAATCTATCAAAAACAATGTGGAAACAATGGGAAAGAGCCATTGATATTGATGGACCTACAGAGAATCATCACCTGAATCTGCAGCTCCCCTCAGCTGTGGAAGTTTACATCATGTTTTGGCTTATTGTATGTCCACAACTTACCTGTTTTCAGTAAAAAAGCACTAAAAGCCCATTGTACATGTACATGTTCATATAATTCCCTCAGGAGTTGGTGGAGACCAAAACAGAGCTAAAGACAGAGAATATTGGACTTAACCAGCAACTGTTTGCTAACATGTTCACCGTATTAACTTAAAATGTGATGATATGCATCAAATGTGCCTTTAAACAACTTCACATGGAGAAATGAAAACGAGACACTGTAGCTCAAAAAGCACCCAGGCTGTGTTTTGGAAGTATTTAATGAAAATCTACAGCTGCCAACTTAAATTTAGCCTCAAGCAAGTTAATAACACAGATAATATAATTAATTAAGACAATTCTGGTTCTCCTGTTTTGATAGAGGCTAACTAGCCTTCACCTCCAGCCCCTGTGCCTAGTGAACACATTTCCCACCGGATCCAGGATCCAGCCCCTGAATTGTTACACAGCTGACAGATCAGGCAGTGTTATTTATATGCCTCCCATATTTCACAATCAGTCTTTCCATATTGGTGAGTGTAATGACCGGTAATTAAGTAATTAGCAATAAATATCGACTGATTCTAATTGATCGGAGCATCCTTTCATTCACGACAGGAAATGAGCACGTACGGGCAGCATGTGTTGTGTAGATAAGGTTCTGCTGCACACCAGGCTACTGGCTTGCATTTGCATGATTTGCACCTCAATTTTAAATGTTTGTGTGTACATGTGTATGTATGTATGCTTGTGTATTTACTGTAAAGTGTATGAGGTATATCATTTACGTGTTCTTGCTCAAAAAAGCCCTGCACAGTGCATCTGCTTTTTTTAGCTGCTGCATCATGAAGTGAAAGCTTCTTCATGCTCCATCTGTGTGTGTGTCAGTGTGTGTGAGAAAGTGTGTGATGAAGTGTTAAAGGAAGTGTTGGTGTATGGAGAGTGTAAGTCACTGAACAGTGAAAAAAACAAGGTCACCTTCATTAGAAAACAGTTTGAAACTTGTATATGTAAATTAGTTTCTCTGTGGATTGTGTGTGTGTGTCTGTGCGTGTGTGTGTGTCTGTGTGTGTGTTGGACACCTCGGGCCAGACTGAAACAATCTCTGAGTACCTGTGAGTTTCTGAATGACCTTTCAGTTCTTTAGGAGACAAACGAGCGGACCTGTGCTGCCTGACAGACTGTGAATGTGCACACGCGCTGTAGGATGTATGTTTGCACGCACATGTGTGTGCACATCTGCACCAGCACTGCCAGACAGCTTCTGTATGTGCCCTGTCTGTGTCTCTGTGCTGAGCTGCCAATCATCCAGTCATCTCTGCCAGTTTCTCCTCATTAGCACACACACACACACACGCTGCACACACACACACACACACACGCAGGCTTGCTGCAGGCATGAGGCACTTGCACATATTAAACATGCCAGTATCTGTTATCTGGCCATGCTGGAAAAGGCAGAAAGGTGCAAATCCATGGACGATCTATTAATGGTTAAAACAGTTTTTATGGAGAATTCTGTCTCATATGTCAGTTTATCTAGTTAATGAGAAAACTGACACCAAAATCAGTGTGCGCCAAAGTATCAGCAAACACTGTGTTGAGTGATAGCTCAAAAAAATGAGAATATGAGAGCAGGGTGGCAGCTTTAAAACAAAATGGCAGGTAATTTTAAATGAACATGTCTTATGCTTTATATATTATTTCCATTCATTGAACTTTCAGTCATAAAGTGTGTCTAGTTTTGTTTCCATATAAAGTGAAAAAGGTGGGCAAACAAAGCAGATTTTTTAAATAATATTAAATGTTTTTAGAAAAACATGGGCAGTATGGATAAAAACCTCAATCACGATATATGATACTACTATAGAGAATGCACTGATGTCACTTTTCCACCAGAACACACCCATCAGACTGAGTGGCAGAACATCCTGCAACATGGCTACCTTTAGCAGGGGAGATTGATGATTACCTGCATTAATTAAAGGCAGCTGGACTCGACAGTGATCCTTACGACTTACCAAAGACACAGTGGGTCATGGACATTTACATTTGGCCAGGAATTGGGTTTACTGACATTTATATGGACCTGAAATACACAAAGCAAAGAAGGCATTCAAATGTGGCTGCATGATTGTTAACATTTAATGTTGGGATTTGTTGGCGAAATTAATGTGACTATCATGCCTCTTTTTGAAAGCCAAAAAAATCATTAACCAATAAATTGATGTACAAATGAAAAAAAAGCCTGAATATCCCACAGGTTTTAGACAGAAGGGACACATATCTCTCAAGCTGTATTGATGGTAAAGAGCATATAGAAAGGCAGACATGTTCGCTCACTGAGCATCATTTTCTTTCCTGTAAACAATCTGTCACTTCTGTACATGTTGTTCTGTCTAATTAAATCTTGCAGAGAAAGCACAACAGCACACATGTTGGGTTATTAATCCTTCATGAGTCAGATTCTTTCAGTCTTACATGGGATCATTCCTATTTTCAGTGTTCAGTGTTACCCAGACTTATATGGCACATAATGGGTTTGGGTTTTGGGTTGTCATAGATCATAGGATGTTGGAAAGATAGAACCTTAGGAACTTAATAACCAGGGAACTAGGGACCTTGGGAACATAAGACCTTAGGAACATAAAGCACTGAGAACATAGGATATTGGAAACCTAAGACCCAAGGAACATAGGACCCTAGGATCATAAGACTTGGGAGCTTGGTTACCTGGTAATGTAGGACCCTAGGAACATAGAAACCTACATTCACAGTGGGAACTGGAGTCTAGCACATAGAACCTTGAGAATCTAGGACCCTGCGAACATAGGGCCCTAGGGACATAGGACCCTGGGAACATAGGGCTATTGGACCATAGGACTTGAGGAAACTTCATTCGTGTAGTACTTTGTCATGACAAACTTATCACTTTTTGTCATGCCTCCTTTTGGGAGCCAAAAAACCCTCCAAAAACAATAAAGTAATGTAAAAATGAAAAAAAAAATCTCCCACAGTTGGAAAAGACACAAATCTCTCCCACTGTATCGATGGTAAACTAGAGAACATATAGATAGGCGGATGTGTTTGCACAATGAGCATCATTTTCTTTCCCGTAAACAATCTGTCCATTCTGAACATGTTCTGTCTAATTAAATCTTGTAGAGAAAGTCTTACAAGCACAGCAGTGCCCATGTTGGATCATTGATCCTTCATTAGTCAGATCCTTTTCAGTCGACATGAGGTGATTCTTATGTTCCCAGGGTCCTATGTTCCCCAGATTTAAACAGCACATAACGGGGTAGTACCTTGGAACCCTGGGAACATAGAGCACTTGGAACTTAGGACCATGGGAACTTAGTACTTTGGGAGCATAGAGTTCTGGAAACATAGGACCTTTGGAACATAGGGCACTGGGAACTCAGGACCCTGGGAACATAGGACCTTGGAAAGATAAAACCCTGGAAACATAGGACACAGGGAGATAGAACTGTGGAAATATAGGACACTGGGAACTTAAGACCTTGGGAACATACCATACTGGGAAACATAGGCACTGGGAACTTAATACCCTTAAAACACAGCACTCTGGGAACTTACAATCTTGGGAACATAGGACCTTAGGAACATAGGAGTCTTGAAACATATGATATTGGAAAATTAGGAATATAGGACACTGGAGAGCTTGGGGACTTAGGATGCTAGAATTAGTACCTGTGGAACTTAGTAAACTGGGAACTTAGGACCCTAGGAACATGGGACACTGTGAACACAGGATCATGGTAACATAGGATACCAGGACCTTAAGACCCTAGAATATAGGATCCTGGGAACATAGGACCTTGGGAATTTAGGACCCTGGGTACATATACACTCCCTTGTACATGTTCACCCTGTTCATATGATCACGTGCGTCCCCCCAGTTTGAGAACCACTGGATTGTAATAATATATATACATATATATACAATTCATGGAACTGCAGGCCACATGATATAAATATCAGCACTCTTTATATCTCAAAAAAAAAAAAAAAAGAAAGTCCACACATTATCATCACTTATCACTTAGTGAAAATCTTTTAAAGGCACTGAGGGTCAGAGCGACTGAGCTTGCAGCAAAATCACTGATTTTGGTGTCACCAAGACAAACTCCTCCATTTAAATCTCACATTTAAGTCAAATACGTGGTGGTAAAATGCAGAAATATTTTATCATTTATTATTTTAGTAATACCGTTCCAGCATGGCCAACCTCACCCCTCCACCTCTGACACTCTCCCCCTTCCCTCCCTCGCCCCTGCCTGTCCCACCCCACCCCCCCTGCTGTGCCTGGCTGCTCTTGTTTGACCTTTGCCCTCGCTTGCAGGTGGGCGGAGCAGGTGTCCAGAGTTGGCCAATAACAATCAGGGCGTCGCCCTCTGTGACACGCCCTCTTTGGGGTTGGATAATGAGCAGGCTCCCGACAGCCGATTCGCCGGTGAGTGGCAACCTCTCGAACATGGACCGATGAGAGCTGAGGACTGGGCATGAGAGTGAGGGGAGGGAGGGTGAGGAGAGGGAAAGATGAGGGGAGGGGTAACAGAGACAGAGTGCATGAGTTATCAGTCAGAAGAATTAAAGGATTTCTGACACATTAGCTTGCTATGCTAAAATGCTAATGCAAATTAAAGCTAGAAAGAAACAAGAAAAACAAATTAGATGTTTTATTTTGGCAGATTTAATGACCAGAGAGGAGATTTTGTAGTATCTTTGCCCAGCATGAAGATCTGGAGCCCTCCTTCTTCTCTTCATCCCTACCCTTTGGTGTTGTGGTGCTTCATTGCTTTTTTTTTTACCGGTTAGCTGTGCACTCTCTCCCTCCTCCTCTCCCCTTTAGCTGAAGCCCTGGTGTGTGTTTCTGTTTGTGTGTTACTGCGCGTCTGACGAGTGCTTTCGGCATGCTGTGTTCTCTGTTCGTGCGTGCGTGTGTGAGAAAGAGAAAGATTCGGGTCCATCCCAGAGTTGAAGTTCATGTTCAGCGTCTGCCAGCTCCGAGCCGCTTTGCCAAACATCTGCAACTCATTCTCACATCCCTCCATCTTCCCTCCTGTCCTCTCCCAATCCTCCTCCCTGCTTCTCAACACTCGGTGGGTTACTGTGATGAGAGCTAAAGGCATCAGTTTTGTTCCTGATTTGCTATATTTTAAAGATTTGGTTGTTTAATTACAAATTTTGGATTCACAGCCTTTAGCTCTGCATCATCTTCGTAGCTCTCAGCCTCTTCCCCTCTAAAACCTAAAACTGACCTTCATTTCCTTGAATCACCCCTTTGGTCTTTTATGGTGGATGGTGTGACATGTTTTCTCTTTCTGTGTCGTAAAAGTGTTCTGTTATCTCTCTGTTTCTCTCCTTTTTCCCCTCGCCATTTCTTCACATCTTCTGCTGTCTTTTCCTGGACATTTTTCCTTCCTACCTCTCTCTCTTCTTTCTTTCTCTCTCTTTATTCTCTCGGCTTCTTTCGGATGGACAGATGAGGAGTCGTGCCCAGTGCACATTGAGGACTAGGTATGGAGTTATGGCTAGATGCTAGATTAGACACTGGGGTCATATATTGTAGTTTGCTTTTGCTCTGTTTTTATGCACCATATAAATCACTTTCTTTTGTTAATCACTTGCTTTATCTGCCACTATTCGATTTTATTTAAGATTGCAATAAGATTGCACTACTTTTGGTGCAGTATTTATTTTTTTTCATTGAAAGCTCAGAGTCTACTTCACATTACAGCATGTCATCTGAATCAGAAATACTTTATTGATCCTGGGATGGAAATTGGGTCGCATTCCAATCACTCCCATAAAGAATAGAAATGAATATAAGCATAGAGAAGTGATAAGAAATAGGAAATAAGAATGAAACAATGAGCATTATACTACAGCATATAACAATATCTAACAAATAAGAAGCATGTGCCTTATTCTGCAATATTTAACAACAGCTTATATAAAAAAAAATAGAAATAAGAAGAAATAAACAATAAAATAAGAAATGTACAAATTTTGTACAAATATGTGGCTCATACTACAATATATAAAAACAGTTGCACAGTAGTACTTGAGGTGAGGTAGCTTTAATTGCTGATGTTATTCATTATTGATATTCTCTGTGGTCGAAACCTAAAACCATCAATAATTAATTTTATTCCCTGAAAGATGCATCTATTTTCAGTCAGATAGTCAGATATTTACCGTTATTTACTGTGAGTCAGGGTCGTATTATTTTGTTTATTCAATAAAAAAAAAAAAGACATTCAGTGTCAACAAGGTATTGTACACTTTAAGAAAAGTATCATGACCTCTGTAGTGGAAGTCAAGTGAAGCAGCCAAGTTTTATGCATATTGATCTTTGTCTTGCACCTGTAGTGTCCCAGTTGCTGGTCTCCAGTCCAAACCAGACTGCAGCATGAGTCATCAAAAACGTTTTAATGCTTTACAGGATGGAAACAGAGACATATTTTGGTTTTTAAAATCTCATAAAATCCTTGATGCGACACATATTTTGAAACAAATCAAGAAATAACCAAACACTTAATGAAGGGATAAAAATGTGCTAAATGTATTTCAATGTCTTTAATGTGTAGGCGGCCTGGTAGCAGTGGATGCAAATTCATTCATTTTGATTGAGTTTATTTGATGATTAAAATACTGTGTAACGCTGCACTGCAGTCGTTACATACATTAAAAGCAATGTCCTCTAGTCTAACACTATAAGATAAAAGCAAAACAACAACAAGACAGAAAGTGAAGACAGTACAGTCAACATATAATTAACAATGCTGGTAAAAAGGAAACAAGAAAGTCCCATGAAAGCACAAGTGTTCCTAAAGTAAAGCCAGGATCAGACTACAAACCATTTATGTCTTTTGAGATGGTCACTATGTCATATCACTGATCTCTGAGCCTTAAATTCCTGCCATGATGAAGGCTTTGTTCAGACTGCAGGCAAATCAGATTTGTTTCTCCGATCAGATCTTTAAGACAGACTGTTATTTGTTAGTGATCAGATTGTATCTGTTTTCCCAGACATCACAAACACATCTGCATTGGTTGCTGTGGCAAAGAGTGTGTATGTGTAGTCGTCAGTAACCGCGTATGCTGGTGACACAGATTATCAGTGCAGAAGCATGAGAAAGAGAGATCCATCATCTCGCCCTACAAACAATCACGCTGTAGAAGACCAGACAAACTCCACTGTGGACAGACAGACTTCTATCACTCTGGATTTGACATCCCTGTGTGTCGCATTG
Organism: Lutjanus campechanus; assembly: GCA_027495735.1. Classification (NCBI taxonomy): domain Eukaryota; kingdom Metazoa; phylum Chordata; class Actinopteri; order Lutjaniformes; family Lutjanidae; genus Lutjanus; species Lutjanus campechanus. The sequence continues at coordinate 40,676 of JAJHUR010084678.1, forward strand.
CAAATGATGCAAAAGACAAAGCACAATTTGAGCAGCCAGAACATCTGGACCGATATGCATGGCTTGGCTTGGGCTCCAGTCTGTATACGGCTTTAGGAAGATACATGTCAGACTACACATCGTTCAGAAGTAAAGGGACTAAAGACAAACATCTGGGATTAGTCAAATTTCCGTCCAAATTTAGTTTAGTTTTCAGAAAATATGTGAAAGAAAAAGTGAAGTAATGTGTGTTTACATCTGCTGCAGTCATGCAAATATTAGGAGTCAGTTGCGTTAAGATGAGCAGTTAGTGACCTTTTTCAAGGAAGCCATATTGAAATGAAATTGTAGGGTGAACACAGGTAGCAGAGCCGTTCCAGTGAGCCAGCATGCACCGTAGCAGCACCCTGACTGTGTTTGACCTTAATTAGTATCATTGGTAACACCTGTGTTTACCCTGCTGTTTCAGGTCAAAATGGTTGCTGCGAAAAAAAGGTCTTTTTTCCACTTTGGTGCCACTAAACAAGTGCAGAAGAAGAGAGCGCTATGACGTGTCATAATTAAAAGAACAGTCAAACTTCACACGATGGAAAACAATGTAGAAAATAAATATATTGTTTCATGTGTGATTTTGAGGAACTTTCCTCACAGAGGTGATGTTTTTGTCTCTTCAGTGGATGTTTAAATCATGTGTTTCATGCACATCACGATTTATAAGTCTGTTTCCATTACACTTTATCACATTTTATTTTTATCGATGCTCAAACTTTTCCACCTCAGCCAGGCGTAAGTACCTTTTATTTCTACTTTTTTCCCAAATGTATTGCTAGACCAAAGTGTTTCGGCTTGTGGCCTTCATCAGGGTCATCATTACACATATTACAAACAATATTTATTGACCTATGAAGTGGGTTGGTTATATCGTCATATGGATTTAAGTCAGTTTTTGTCCCAGATCAGCAGAGGCAATAGGGGGACATGGGTGCTAAAAGTGTTGCTGGAGTTTTGACCATTTTAGCATTTTTCCCTCCTTTAAATCAAAAATCAAAAATGAGCATCAAAACAGATGGATGGAAACACTTTTATTATCAAACTGAGGCACGAGAAGGCGGTAGTTCCATCGTGAAAATCAGTTGTGACCACCTCATCTAATGTGGTCGTCAAAAGAAAAGATTGTTCTGCTTTATTCTCACTGAAAATGAGTTGAAAATGAGTGAGATGGTACTCTGCTGTGGTGAAATAAAACTTCACAGGCTTGGGAAATTTCCTCTTGAGTGACGATCTTGCATCATAAATCTCTTTTGTCTCCGTCTCTCTGTCTTCTTCTTGTCTCGTTCAGGTCTGATGTACCTCGGGGGCTACAGGCCTGTTTTGGAGCCCCACCCCCACCACACCTCCACCAGCAATATCAACCTGGAGGAGCAGGGGGCAGAGAACAGGGACGGCCAGAGTCCTAAACATCCCCGCCGCGGACCACTCATTGTGTAACACGACTCAAAAACGAACGCGCACACACATACACACACACAACACGCAGACTTCTCCGTCCAGAGTCAGCTCTTCTTACCCTGCCATAGTGCTGCATCGCTGGATACTGTCCTCACTGAACAGGGAAACCCTCCTCCTCCTCTTCATCCTCCTCCTCCTCCTCCTCCTCCATCTGTCTGAACACTTCCTGGATGTCTTTGCTGGAGCTCAAACTTCCTCTCGAGTGGAAAGAGGAGGGAAGAGGAACAGAATGATCACCTGTCTGTCGTCTGTGCACTTTTATCTCACCGGAGTTTCTTTATTTTGTTGTTTTTGTCTGTGACCTAACTTGTTGTGGGAGTAATTAGCCTACTGCTACGTTATTATTTATTACCTGTAGGTCTCTAACCAATGAGAGCTGTGTATTGTGACACTATCTCTAGAAAAATACATGCTGCTCCTCTCCTTTCCTCTCCTCTATTACCAGCCAAACAGTCAGGGGCTACTGTGATCGGCAATCGGATTTATAACTAATGTACTACTACTACTTCTTCTTCTTCTTCTTCTTCTTCTTCTCTGTTATAAACTGTATGTTGAATGAGTGGTCGGACACTATTTAAACGTGAGCTCACACCGGACTACCTTACCTTAGCGAGCTAAAATAAAACCGTGCTGACTCCTCTCCTCGGATCAGGGAGCTCCCGCATGCAGCTTTCGACTTCTGCTGACATTTTTTCCTCTCATTCCCGCCATGATTTTCAAACACCTCTGCTGAATGTGAACACAGAAGAAGCGGTCGGACTTGTAAGGTGTCGGACGAGCCAAGAAATGGCGGCCAAAAATGGACAGAAATGGACTGAAAATGTAAAAAAAAAAGACACGTCACACAGAATGTAGGACGATGGATCTCTTTAGAAGGGGAATGTACGTGACATTTAAACTGGAATTAAATTTTAAAGTGGTTCAAATACACACAGACACACGCCACACCATCCTCTCCCTCTGCAGCTCCATCTTTAGCATGTCAGTATTATTGACTGGAAATCAACCAAGTACCACCAAGCAATAACGATGCTGGAGCTGTTATCTCCTCCTCCTGATGCTCATTTGTGGTTCAAACAAAAACTGTGTTTGCACTGGCTTGTTACATTCAAATTCAAACATTTCAGTGTGTTTAATTGTTATTTTTAATTTTATTTTTGCCATTGTAAAGGGATTTTATTGTGGAAAAAAAAACATCATACAGTGAATTTGAAAACCTAAACGGGGGATTTAGGTCACACTGTGGTTGGCTGGCATTTTTGTTCATCCTCATATTCACCATATTCACACGGCGGCCATTTTCCTCTGATGTCACACTGGAAAGCTGGGGTGGAAAGCTCTGATGTCTTACTGCCATGCTCCAGGTTCCGAGTGGTATAAACAAATATAATCTGACAAATAGTTATCATGTCATAGCTTCACGATTAATCAGCAACTGAAGAGGCAAAGCTAAAAACAACATATTTGATAACAACAGCTAACGTTAGTATTTATCCACTTCCTAGCTAATGTTACTGTTTGATAGTGTCACACAATATGATGGGGAAGGCATAAATTAATTCTGAAATATTAATGCACATCTTGGACACATTTATTTAACGCTAAGCCTGGAAGTAAAACACAGTGGATGTAATTAAGCTGGTAATGTCAGCTAATGTTAATGTAGCTGTCTTGATGTCTCAGAGATGTTCTGGTGCAGTCAGTAACATTATGTGACATTATGCTCACTGGAACATGATATTTCTGTGTAGTGTTTGTACAGATTACATCCAAGTATAATAAAGAAAACTAACAACCACTAACTCTGTTTTAGCTGCTTAGCTTAAAGTCACACATTTGGACGAGAGCAAGACAGTTAACATCACATTACAGGTGTTACAAGTGTGTTGATGTTTCAGAATTTTCATTTTCCTTGTTGTATTGTGTAACACTATCAGACAGTAACATTAGCCAGGAAGTGGTTGAATGTTAACGTTAGCTGTTTTGTTGCTGTTTAACAAATATGTTATTTTAGCTTGAAATGTGTCCCTAGTGGCCTCCCGTTGTCACTGTCCTTTGTCTTTCCAGTTGCTGATCAGTTGGGAATTCGTGAAATAAAACTCAACTGTGACCATCCCGTTTTTCAGCAGCTTCTGGTTCAGGAAGTGAATTTCTCGTTCAGTTTTAAGCCTGAAACTGAGCCAACCAACTTTGAGATGAATTGTGACCATAAAACGTTTGACTCAGAGCAAAGAAATTATTGGAAAACGGATAAAAAAGTAAAAGTAAAAGACTGTTTATATATTTATTTTTAAGAGTGAAGGAACTACTCATCCTATAAACCATTGCAAATGATACTGCTTCTTCTTAAATTAAACTTTTGTCATTATTATAGTGTTTATATGGTTAATAACAGTGTTGAAATTTGTTATAATTTTAGCTACCAAGCTAACCAGCTGGCTAATGGAACTACCTGATGAACTATCCAAATTATGAGCGAGCTCCGCCAATCAGAGTTGTCACGGTTGAACTTTTGCATTGCAAATAAAACATATTTTGTTTTGTATAACGTCAGAGGAAAAAGGCCGCTGTGTGAATACGCTAACTTTCCCGTTATTATCAACCCGACGAGCCCTTTTCCCTCCTCATTTGTGAAGCTTTTAGTTGTTTCTGTTTTGTATAACTTTAATGTATAGCTCACCCGTTCTTGATGTTCTCCGTTTCTGTGTTTTAATTTGTTGCAAAACACTGTGTCGTTGAATAGAATGTGGATGAAAATATGTGAAGAATTTGTAAAGGTTTACACACGCGCGCACACACACACCTGCGCGCTCACATAACGAATAACTGAAAAGGGACGATATCAACATTTAATGCACTATTAGCTGTTTCCTAGACGACACACGTTGCGGTGCATGAGGCGATAGTAGAGTAAGCATGTTAGTCTAGGTCAGCCTGCACCCTCCTGTAGAATACTTGATGATGGATCACTGCACACACGTAAAGCCGGACCATATCCTTCTGCAGTGCTATATATCGGTTGCTGGCTCCCTAATCCCTTGGCCTGAACTGTTACGGTCAAGAGTACTGCACTACTATTATCCAAGCTGCATACAGTCATGTGATCACAGTCCGAATGTGTAGATGAAGCCGCTCTCTGGCACCAGTTGCAGTATGATATCAAAGGAATGGGTCCCGACCCCACTTTTCTAGAATTATGAGTGAAAATGTCAAAAAAAGAAAACATCAAACGGACAATAAAGTTTTTGCATCTAAACAGTCGCCGAGTGATCTTGATTGTTGATTTGAAGGGTAAAGGCAGGTTCATTAATCAGGGCAGTGTTGTGTTTTGGTTCATGTCCCTGAAGATGAAGCGTTGCTCTGAGATCTTTCCTAACATGGTCACATTCCTCGCTGCTGTATACAATCATTTCTCAAACTCAAATCAAAGGTTTGCAGCCCTTTCCCACCACAGAGCTCAATCTGTATTTTTGTCACCGGTAAAAATAAAGTCTTGGGGTGAGCTCTCTCCGTATGCATCTGTTTTCCCCAGCTTTGATCTCCGGTTATAAAAATGTAATTCAAATAGAAAACAAATAAACAAGTTACTTAAAAAAAAAAAAAAAAAAAAAAATAAGCACACAGAGAAAGAGAAAGAAAACAGGATTGCCC
>JAJHUR010084678.1:45834-62789 GCA_027495735.1 Lutjanus campechanus
GCCGCCGCCGCCTGCACGCCGCCTGGGAGAGCGAGAGAGAGAGAGAGGAAGAGCGAGGGGGAGAGAAGGTGCAGAGGGAGAAAGGACAAAAAGACTGCACTACACAGCACTAGAGGTGCTGGGCACAACATGTTCTCCGTTTCTGTGTTTTAATTTGTTGCAAAACACTGTGTCGTTGAATAGAATGTGGATGAAAATATGTGAAGAATTTGTAAAGGTTTACACACGCGCGCACACACACCTGCGCGCTCACATAACGAATAACTGAAAAGGGACGATATCAACATTTAATGCACTATTAGCTGTTTCCTAGACGACACACGTTGCGGTGCATGAGGCGATAGTAGAGTAAGCATGTTAGTCTAGGTCAGCCTGCACCCTCCTGTAGAATACTTGATGATGGATCACTGCACACACGTAAAGCCGGACCATATCCTTCTGCAGTGCTATATATCGGTTGCTGGCTCCCTAATCCCTTGGCCTGAACTGTTACGGTCAAGAGTACTGCACTACTATTATCCAAGCTGCATACAGTCATGTGATCACAGTCCGAATGTGTAGATGAAGCCGCTCTCTGGCACCAGTCGCAGTATGATATCAAAGGAATGGGTCCCGACCCCACTTTTCTAGAATTATGAGTGAAAATGTCAAAAAAAGAAAACATCAAACGGACAATAAAGTTTTTGCATCTAAACAGTCGCCGAGTGATCTTGATTGTTGATTTGAAGGGTAAAGGCAGGTTCATTAATCAGGGCAGTGTTGTGTTTTGGTTCATGTCCCTGAAGATGAAGCGTTGCTCTGAGATCTTTCCTAACATGGTCACATTCCTCGCTGCTGTATACAATCATTTCTCAAACTCAAATCAAAGGTTTGCAGCCCTTTCCCACCACAGAGCTCAATCTGTATTTTTGTCACCGGTAAAAATAAAGTCTCGGGGTGAGCTCTCTCCGTATGCATCTGTTTTCCCCAGCTTTGATCTCCGGTTATAAAAATGTAATTCAAATAGAAAACAAATAAACAAGTTACTTAAAAAAAAAAAAGAAAAAGAAATAAGCACACAGAGAAAGAGAAAGAAAACAGGATTGCCCGTCACTTCTTAAAGGACCAGTGTGTAGGATTTAGCAGCTTCTAGTGGTGAGCTTTCAGATCACAAAACTCTGCCCTTTCAAGCATTTAGATGAGTGATTTTCAAACTTAATTATTAAAAAATTCTAATTAAAATTATTTATGAAAGGACAGTGTGCAGTGACATTGATCATTTACAAGAAATTAAAACATGGATGCATAAGATTTAGTAAGACAGTAAATAAAATGTGCAATACAAGCTACAGTAAATGCAGGTGCCTAACATAATAGAAGCAGTAGTTACACACTGCACAGTATAAAATACTATATGAAAAACACAATAACTACCTAATAAAGTGACCAGGTTACTGTATAATATATATTTCCCCATTAAAATATCTATAAACAACAGAGCCATGTCACATATTTTGTGACTTGTGTATTTATATGATCCAAACGTTTTCAACAATGTTCAACTCAGATAAAATCAAAAACTTTATTCAACGTAATGGTGTGTTTCATTTGGTAACCTGTCGATGGCATCATTGATCGTATTAGTTGCTATAACTTAAGGGAGATTGAGGAAGGAATTCGGCGAACCAGCTAGCTGGCTACTCGGTTATTTACGCCAAAGGCCCCGGGCGACTGAAGGAACATGGCAGCCTCTGTGAAAGATGACCAGCCGACTCAGCACAAAACAGCAGCCAGAAAAAAGTTAGTGGAAAAACTAGTTGCTTTTAGTTGCTAACATTTAGTTGCTGATCAGCCAAATATGTTTCTCAGGAGTTGGTGGAGACCAAAAACAGAGCTAAAAGTGAGTGAATATTGAAATTTCATTCATCTGGTGGACAGAAAAATGACTCCTAATAAATGCTCACCTTGTTTTGTCTTCACACATGAAGAAATCTCTAAAAAACATGTCTTATATGCTTAAATGTTTTCCATATTTCTTTATAGACACTGTTTTTTCCCCACATTCCCATACATTGTGCCATTTTTCAACTCAGTTATCAGACAATTAGTGGATTTGTGCGCAATATACAGTATAAATACAATATACAAATACCAACAAAAAAAGCAATGAAATAAATTAAAATAAACGATAAAAGTTGTAGTCATTTCAGAAATAATAAATGGAGTTAGACGTAGATAAACACAGTGTATAGATCACAGTAAACCTGAGTCATGTATAGTTTATATAAAGGTGTGAGTTGTGAGTTGACTGTAGAGCTGAAACAATAAACAATTACTTGGTTACTCCATTGACGGAGAGTTAATCAATAACTATGTTGACAATCAATCAGTTAGTCAGTAATTAAACAAAAATGCAGGAAAAAACGTTCTAAACATTGGCTTAGATTTGAATATTCTTGGGTTTCGGACCGTTGAGACAAAACTTGAAGGCGTCACCTTGGACATTTTTCACTATTTACGCCTAATAATTATTTAAACAATCAGAAAAATAATCAAAAACTAAAATAATCATCAGTAAAACATCATTTGATGAATTCAAACTGCATCAGTGAAGTCACTTACTGTTCAAAAAGAGACTTTTAGATAATTTCATTAATAATAAATCAGCTTCATTGCTCAGTTTCCAGCTTTGATCCTGGCAGGGGAGCACAATGAGTGGGAGAGTGTTCATAATGTCATTACCATGTTACCACATTACCACCTAATTGAATTTTACCATCTCAATTGTCTGTCGCTGTCTGTGCTCACATGCACAGACTAACACCCACCACTGTAGATTCACATCATTGCTCCTTTCACGGGGATAAATCCTCCACACCTGCCTTTCTCTTAGTTTTAATATTTGTCATTTTCAGCCTCACCTGTCTCGAGAGTCAAAACAAGACCTGATATTGAATGTCCCCCCTTCCTCCGTTAACCAATTATGTCAATCCATGCCGTCCATGTGGGATGGGTTTCTCATTTCATGCAGCTGACAGAGGTCATCCGTCCTGCCCAGCCCTCCTCCTTGGCTCAGATCAGAGGACAGCGTCACACACAGGCTCTGGTCTGACAGCGGGGACACAAACTCTAACGCACACGCTCTACGGCTGCAGATATGATGCACGTTGCTTTTCTCCTCCTGGTCGTCTCCACAGGTAAGACTTTGAGCTGTATGAGCATGTGCATGAACCTCTATCATTCTGTGCACTGTTTATATCTGATGTATAAACTGTTTGAGGACGTGGCGCTGGCACTCACAGTGCACATCTTCAAACAAAAATAGTCAAATTCATCCATCTCAAACCATGCCATGACTTCTTTGGTTTGCCTGCATCATGCTGCTGCTTGATAGAAGAGGAAACAGAGCTTCACTGAAAGGAGGAAACAAAGTAAAATGACTTTAAATAAACCAGAAATCCAGAAGCTCCCCCGTCTTATCAAAGCATCTGCATTGCAAAAATGTCCGCAGAAGAAAATTGCTCTAATTGCTCTCTGTCATCCAGCTAAGAATATAACTGTGGGATGTTTTCTTTTATAAACTTGCTAAAGGAAAAATACAATTTAAGTATAAAACTCAGTCTTCCAGACTCAGTTTAAGAGTGTTAAATAAGTTAAAGGTATAGTTTGTATGAGGTATTCATCCATTGTCAGTTTGTTACCTACAGTAGATGACGGTCGACACGCCCCCAGTTTGGAGAAGCTGCAGGAAGCTAAGTAATGTCCTGCTGTGGACGGAGTCAGCAGCAAAATCTATTTTAGCCACTTAAAAACTGTCCATATGGAAAAAAAAAAAAAAGAATATCTCTTTAAGTGTAGGCTATATTTAGAATATTTCCACTGCTTTACCTTGCTGACAGACAGCTTTTTCTGTAGGGAAACCACTGTCATATCACCAAATATCACTCTCTCAAAACCAACCAAACTCCATTGGTAAAAACAACGATTTTATCTGGCAGAACACAGGAGTTGTTGGTTCACCGCTGCCTTGATTGGTTAGTTTGTTTGTTTTATTGTGTGACTTTGCTGAATCTGAACTAACCTTTTAAAACACAGAAGTCACAAAATAATTCAAACAAACCCAACAGGTTGTGGCAGCCAGTCCAGCAACTGTGCAGCAAAATTATGATTTTTGCTTAAGAGGTCTGGTTCCTGTCGGTAAAGGCTGCCTGACGCAAAGGCAAAGGGGTGAAAATTTTCTAAAAATTAGCGTACACTTAAACAAATATTGATGTTTTTCAGGTGGACCTATTTTTTAGTGGCTAAAATACATTTTACTACTGACCCCGTCCATAGCAGTTCATTGTTGAGCTTCCTACACTGGTGCTCCTGTCTGCTTCTCCAATTCATTCATTCAATTCATTTATTCATTCAATTATTTAAGAAAAACCTTCTCTCTGATACCTGTTTTAATGTACAGTAGGTGGGGCGCCCTCTAAGAACGTGTGCAGTTACCTGGACGTTCTGGAGCACCTGAACCTGACCTCAGATAACAGTGCGTTGAAACTGACCCGACCCGTTCTGGACTACACGCACCCCACCACGGTCGAGCTGGACATCATCCTGTATGCCATCCTGGCTGTGGTAGGTGTTAAATGACTGTGCTGGTATATGATTCATCTAAATTCTGAGATGTAGAGTGATCAGCTCTGACCTGTGTGTGTGTTACCAGATTGAGAAAACACAAACTTTCATCCCGTTCATCTGGGCAACAATGGTGAGTGAATCTTTATTGCTTCTCATTTTGATTATTTAAGAACAGAATGTCTTTGTACATCTATTTTTCTGGTAACTCGCCTTTAATCTGCTGCAGAAATGGAACACTGAACACATCTCCTGGGACCCTGCTGAGTTTTGTGGAATCACACAGATTTCAGTTCCTAGAGACCTGCTCTGGAGACCCGACCTCTTCATCTATGAGATGTGAGTCTGCAGCACACACAGACACAAAATCTCATGTCTGTATGATAAACATGAAGCAGCAGCCTGCAGTGTGTTTACTGGGGACGGCCCATTGTTCTGAAACCCCAGTGGTCCGAATAATCTCCCATTGGACTGAAAGCCCATTTGTTCTATAGCCTGTTATCCTGAAAACAAATGCCCATTGCTTATGCACGCTCACAAACACAAACACCTTTTGCTCGCCAATATCCCCCCAATATTATGGCTTTGTCTAGAATTGCAGCTCTACTGTGCAATGTCTGTCACACTGTCTCTCACTCATTGTCTGCACTTTGTTCTGTATTATACACCCTGCAATAATAAATAAACAAATAAATGAAAAAAATAAAATAAAAACGCCCATTGCTCCGAGAATACACACTCTCCCTGCAGTTGTTAGTTCAGTCACTGTCCATGGTGCTGAATGAGTGGGGTTTTGCACCTAATAGCTTGTCTGTCTAACCTTAAACCTAACAACATTTTTTACTCTCATAGACAAATTTCCAGCGTCAGAATAAAATCATAGCAGTTGTACCTCAGTTGGTTAGGGTATGGGTATATTCTTAGAGCAATGGGCCTTCAGAGCAGTTGCCGTTCAGGATAAAAGGCTGTCAAACAAATTGGGTTTTGGTCCATTTCTCGGACTGTTGGGGTTTTGGAATGACGGGCCGTCGGACCAATGATGTGGCGCCTGTTAGTTAGCATTAACACAGCAGTGGCAGACACAGCTAGCTTAAGCTTAGCTTAACTTGTATGGGTGCATTTTGTTAGTTTTGGAAAGAGTCAGGCTAGCTGTTTCCCTCTGTTTCCAGTAAGCTAACCAGTTGCTTTATTTTAGAGACAACTCCCCAGAGTTAGATGAGAAGTTTGATACCACTCACAAACATAAAAGTGTTGAATAAGAAAGTGATTAATTTAAAGGTGAGATAGAAACCGATTGGATTGGATGGGGAAGCTAAAAAGCAAAGAGAATGGAAAACAAACAAACAAGCAATAATTGGACGCAGTGAAAAGGAAGAGAAAGGTAAAGTTTGGTAGAGAATGGGAGGCATTTGTTTGTGGTAAACATGCACTTTGTGGCTGTTCATCATTAATGATATTCTCCACACATCCTGTGTTTGTTCAGAAGGTAAACAACTTCACTGTGTGCTCACGTTTATTAGTAGGACACACAACCATTGTTATGCTATTGTTAAGGTGGTTGACATCTATTGACATCATCTATTGACTGAGTTAATGATTATTGATGGGAAAGCGTGAGGTTTAAATGCTCCACAAACATGACATGAAAAGATTTTTTGTGTTTTTGTGATGATGTCTCAGGGTAGAGAAGGACGAGGCCCCAATGAATCCCTACATGTACGTGTCCCACGAGGGGATAATCACCTTTGAAGAGGACATGAAGGTGGTCAGCACCTGCAAGATGGACGTCCACAAGTTCCCCTTTGACACACAGAGATGCAACATCACCATCGGATCTGCAATACACTCTGGTGAGTGTTTGACTGTCTGTGCCGAAGTCCGTGTTGTTTACCTCCACCTTCTTTCACTCACATTTTCTCCTCTCGCCTCAGTTGATGAAGTTCGGCTCCTTCCTTTCTCCAACTCCTCTCGGGCCACGCAGTTTTCCCGAGAGCTGATGAAGACGCAGGGCGAGTGGGAGTTCCTGCAGCTTTCCGTCACCAGCGTCAATTTCACCTTCCACGAAAGACAGTGGGAGCAGCTTGTATACACTGTACGTAGATTATTTTGCACAGAGCTCCAGAGATCACTGGATGGTTTGATTTGTAAAATGTTATCGCCTTTGCACTCACCAGATCTCAACCCAATTTAACATCTTGGAGAATCCCCTCTACCATAAAAACACCAAATGAGGTAAAATCTCGGTGTTCATCCCTCCTGTAGCGTCCAAACAATTGTAAACTCTTCGCTAAGAGCAGGTCTGGAGGCTCGAGGTGTCCAAACAGCTTTTTCTAATCTACTTTTGAGGAAATCACACCCCCTTCTGTATGATTTTTGTTACAGTTAGGAACCTGCACCCTAGCTAGCTAATTCTTGTCTAATCTGTGGTTTGAGAAACAGTAAATTCATCAATTTGCTGGACTCGTATGAGCAGAGTTTCAGTGGGGACTGACACGTGGAGTAGGTTTCTAACTCGAGAAATGTCATGTCATGATGTCTGTTGTCATTTGGTGGCTCTATCCTGACCCTTGAACCTGTTTTCGTAGTTCACCATGAGGAGGAGGCCCCTCCTCCACGTCATCAACTTCCTGCTGCCCATCCTCTTCTTCCTGACTCTGGACCTCGCCTCCTTCTTCATCGCAGACCATCGAGGAGAGAAACTGGGCTTCAAAGTCACCGTGCTGCTCGCCATCTCCGTGCTGCTCCTCATCCTGAACGACATCCTGCCCTCCATGTCCAACAAGACTCCTCTCATAGGTACAGACTCTCGCTTTAACAGGCAGATTTTAAACTGCATTATGATTCACAAAGTCAGGAGAACCAGATACCAAAACAAAAAAAAGTAGTTAATGCCTGTTTCCTCCTCTCAGCGACCTACTGCATTGTGATTTTTGCTCTGATGCTGCTCAGTCTGCTGGAGACGATCTTGGTTACATATCTGATGGAGAAAGAGTCTGCATCCCAGAGGAAGCTCAGGCTGAGGGACGACTGCGAGGACAAACGGGAAAAAGACAAAATCGATAACTGTAACACCGGTGAGACACAGATACTAAGACACAAGCTTATCAGATGGGGGTATTTTGTGGCTTCTGACTCTTTGCAGAATAAAAATTTCCAAGCAGGTCCCACATCTGGTTGTGTCTGATCAAACCCCACCCACACAGTCCTGATGAAGAAGACTGACCTGACTCTAATGAACTTTTAACTCATAATTGTGCATGATATTTCCTGTGCAGTCGTTCTCGTGTCAAACCTGCCGTCTGCTTTCAGAGGAGAAAAGACGGACCTGCTGTTCGTGCGTCTGTAAAGCGTCTGGCGCTGAGAAACCGCATGAGCTGCTGCCCGTGGCTGAAGAGGTACAGCATCAGAGGTTCAGATGCAGGATTATTATCACAATGTAATCATGCAGTAAACTTATATTCATAACATCTTGAGACAATAAAAAGCCTGTTTACACACAAAACTGGGAGCAACCACATTTCCCATGATTTCAGGGGGAGACCAGTGGGGCAAAACCACTTCCTTTCTTGTTATTGTGATTTTTTTTTTTGCAGTGTCATAGCACTCTAAAACTGCCCCTTCACTCTCCAATCATCACACTGTTTCTCTCTAAGTTTACAGACTCTAAAATACCAATTCTATCAAATAATAAAAGTCAATAAGTCAGTTTCCATGCAAATATTAAATTTGAGCATTGAAAAAAGAGTGGAAATAATGGAAGCTTGACAAAAACTTAACATATGTTACACAGAAACTACCACAAATGTTTCCAGGTAACAAGTCACAATATTACCCTAAACAAGGGAAATATTCAGAACAATAAGGGAGGATGAATTTCACCCGTATGTATACACCCATGATTAATCATCATCATGAAGCTATTGCCTGTATTTTTTTTTACTGGTAATGGGATGGTATTATTTAATTATTACCTCTTTATTATCAACCTATTACTCCACCGTGACATGTTATTACCGCTCTGCAATAAAAATTGCTACTGCATAGGTGATATATGTGGTTTTAGCGGATTAGTAGGAAATGACAGTAAATTACTCATCACTTAAAGGCATAATGTTACGCTGCAAACCAACATTTAGGCTGCAGAGTCATTTCCCTCAGAGAGGTGGGAGCATCAATCAAAATTCAACACATTTACATGCTTTTAACATCTTACGATGCCTGACTCAGACCGTTAAGAAGCATTAACTTGCCAAATATTCTCTGTGATAAAATGCACAAGACGCTTCATGGTTTTGTCCACCTGGCTTGTAAAACATCATGAGTCTCAGCGGGGGAATATAACTCCACTCTGACGTGACTCTGTGACTCCCGTTTCTGCAGGTTAACAACATCGTTCAGTCAGGAGACTCTCCTGTGTTACTGCTGATCCTGAAGGAGCTGAAGGAGCTGCAGAAAACTCTGGCTCTGCACCTCGGCTGCACACAGGAAGGAGGGAAGTCCGCCGAAAGAATCAACAGAGTGTTCTTCATTTTCTACATCAGCACCGTGTTACTGTTTCTACCCCTCATCTTCATGGAGTGGAACACTTAGAAGTTACCATGCAGTACCTCATTTTCTGTATTAGAGTTCTCACTACACTAGAATTTTAAACTTCAATACAGTAGTAATATAAAAAACAATACTTGAAACCTTTTTCAACACCACGTCAAAAGAAAAAGTTCAAGGCACACAACCTCCAACTTTAATTGAAAACCTACTTATATACTATTAAATGTTAGTTCTGTATCATTTCTAACTCATGGTATTGAAAAAGTATTAAAGTATCAATACTTTTGACAACTTTATTCTGTATGTATGTATGTTTATGCAAACTTGTGATGTGTCATGTTGGTCTTTTAAAAGCACACATTCTGTATTTAAGTATCTTGTTGTTAATCTGTTTTATGTGGTTTAGGTGAAACTTTTCCACAGTTTAAAGTGAAGTTACCAGATCCTATAAATGTTTGGTGCTGAGATGATACAGCTGATTAAAGCTGCAGAGGACAATTTAACACATTAACTTTTAATACGACTGCATAGAAATGTGTGATGAAGAATCCATGTTTGTTTACAGTCAGAGACACCACGATGAAGTGAAAGATAAATGTTGATTGTTTTTTATTTTACAGAGAAAAGACAAACAATGGGCACATTAAACCTACTGGAAACTTTCAACAGTAAATGTGAATTCATGACCAATTTCTTGACTGAAATAAATAAGCTGGTCCTAAAGATGTTTTTAATTGACTAAACACACTTATCAACTGAGAAGCTGGCTAGATAGCTAAGCTGCTAGAACAATAAATGAAGGTGAAACATATAATATTATATTTGTTCAGATCAATTAACCTTAAAATTTATGACATGAACATTATGAACATGAGTTCTTATAACATGACTTGAAATAATGAGTTTAATGTACTGTAAAAAAAAACACAGTAAAAAAAATGTTGAGTCCAACTCAAACTCTCAACTCAAAGTTATAATCTCTATTAAGTTTTTACAGTGTGCAAAGTTCAATCAACTCATAAAATTTAGTCTCTAAAGAAACATGATCAGCAGATTAGCAGCTTGAGATGTGAAATGAAGAAAAGACTTTTCAAACTGAGAAAATGTAAAATTAAATAATATTTGTAATATTCGTCAGTGACTGAAGAGTTGTTGGTTCAACTTGAACATGTTTTCTCAAGTACAACTGATTTAATATAAAGTTTATTTGTTGAGAAAAGTTTGTTTTGAATCATTAAAACAGCACAAAATTAATTTGTCTTTTTAAATTAAATCAACTTAAAATTTTAATGCAGTCTGGACACTAACTTTTAAACCTAACTTTTAAAGTTAAAACAGTTTATTTTTGCAGTGTGGTTTGTGATGTAGGAGATTAATATTTACTCCAACAACCACTTCCCAAAATCATTTGTGCAACGTGACAACAATAGAGACAAATCTGTTCTGATGTAATCTAATCAGGACAATCGATTTTTAGAAGATTAAAGAGGAAACTTCACCGCTTCCAGTTGAAATCCGTCACTTTGACAACAGTCTCAGTGTGTGTGTGAAACTCACTGATGGCGTATTTTGTAAACTGTAATATTTCACATTACGACTCTGTTCAGTCACACAGATCTTCTCTACCTGTCCTGTTTCAGTCTACCTTCACCTCACAGCTCATCTGTCATTCAGACTTTAAACCAATCACGTCCGTCCTGACCTGCCTGATGTTCTCGATGTTATAAAGACGTCATGAAAAAGCAGGCCGGTCGATCGTTTTGTCCATCACGGTGTGGATGTGCTGTGTTACAGTGGATGCAGAGACACACGTGCACACTCATCACTCAGGCTACGGTGCATTTAAAACGTCCCCTGAGGACTTTTACATGTTTCATTGTTTGACCACATTGAATCACAGATTTTGTTTTTAGCTTCACTCGCAGGTGTTTCTTTACAGATGACATGTTGGACTGTCAGTCCACCGCCGTGATCCAGACTGAAACATCTCAGCAATCATTGGACAGATGACAGACAGACATTCATGATGATCCAAAACCCTTTTTTTCTTGTACTGTCATACTTTCAGTTTTTCCAATACTTTAGTTTGAAATGCTTTAGATTACAGCCTACAAAGTATTTTTTTTTAATTACCCTGTACCAGCACAATACCACCCAATACATACATGCAGGTACTGGGTAACAAGATGGAATATATATATAAACATATATTTTTTTGGTGCTTAAAACACCACAAGCTGAGAGCCTTTTAAGCCCATTAGTGTTTGGGAACTGAGGACACTAATTGCTGAAGTTTTGAAAGAAAAATTCTGTCTCGTTCTTGTTTGATACGAGTTCAGGAGCTCAACAGTCCGGGGTCTCTGTTGTTGTATTTTGCACTTCATAATGCACCACACATTCTCAATGGGAGACAGAAGGTCAGTCTGGTACCTGAACTCTTTGACTATTTGGTTGTTTTTGCAAAGTAGACTAATGCGGATAAAGAACAAAGTCAAACCCCTCTCCTATCCCAACTTGTGCGCCACATATAAATCCCAGTTAAAAATGGGAAAGTTATTCTAAATTTAACTGATGTTTTTTTGGTGCTGCAGCCCCCTCAGCACTCCTACTTCCTGTGTCCATGTTACTGCATCAACTAATGTTAATAGCATCTTTATAAACAACTAAATGATGTGTAACACCTTAGTTAACATGAACACCATTTTCAACCACATGCAAAGAACATGTTTAACATGTGAAAAACATGTGAAACACATGAATTTGTGTTACTCTTTCCTTTTCTTTTCTTTTCTTTTCTTTTCTTTTCTTTTCTTTTCTTGTGCTGAATGTGTGGCACTTGTGTGCAAAATGTTTATTAGTTGCAGTGACTCTTACTTTTTACCAGTAAACATTCATTACCGCCCGTGTTTGTCTCCACCAGGGATCCTCCCGCCTCTTGTTCCTCTCCTAAAAGACCGCTGAGAGATGCTGTGATGACCACTGGAGTGCTGGGAGTGACCATCTCTGGGTAGCTTCCAGACCAATGAGATTATTTATTAAAAAAAAAAAAAAGCTGATCAGCGATTCAGTTTGCCCGGCCCTCTTCCAGCATGCAGCTGTGGTTTTATTACTGAAACCGACTTGGTGGCACTTCCAGACAACAGTGAGAGGACAGGGGTACATATTAACTGTACTGACTCTGGATTCTCACAGGTGCTGCAGTCATGATGTTTACCGGTTTCATCTTTCTGCTCTTCCTCACAGGTAAGCTTGGATAAGGCTAAACTTATTTCCTTAAACCCCTGTGACTTGTTCATTAAATCAAACTGCTTTGCATTTTTAAACTGGAAAAACTTTAATAGTAAAAACGTGGAAAGCTATGTTCCTCTCCTATGTGTTCATAACGTGCATGTGTCTGCTTGGCGTTTATAGTGAAGTAATATGTCCATGTGAGCTATTAGTAACCACAGTGCTTCAGTCTGAAGATAAGTGTTTTGAATTGACAGATGTGGATTTCCAGAGTACAAAAAAGTAAAAATGAGAAAGAAAAAGTGTGAAAAAAGCACAAGGTTTTCAAAAAGATAGCTTACAATACAGATAATTAAAGGTCAGGAATATGAGATCAACAAAAAAGTGTATTTTACTCATATAATCATGTTTTTAAACCCAGATCTGATCTGAAAATTGTGCTGCTGACTGCGATATATGCAGCGATATGGATCGCAGATAAAGAGCCCTATTTAAACTGACATGGCAGCAAAAAAGCTCATATCTAAAAATCATTATAGGACTGATGGGATAAAACCCTGCAGTCCTGCCAACGCCCATCTTATAATGGCCTCTCAGTGACCACAGTCACCAGATATTACTGCAGATATTTGTGGGCTGTTGTTTTTCATGGTTTGATAATAAATTAAGAAGCAGTGGGTACCAACCCACAGATACTAATGTTTCCCAATCCTTCTAAATTATGGGTAATAGCACACACAGTAAATATGATGACAAACATAAGAGCTCCTCTAGTCCAGAAGAAAAGTTAATAAAAGCATTGAAATCAGCCTATGTCCTGATTCCTTTTATTTTAAAGAGTAGCCTAACTTCTGTATTTTTCATCCTGGCCTTTCACATGTTTTTTGTGTCTAAATGAGTAATGAGGATAACAATTTTTGGAAAGTGGTCCAGTATAAAGTGAGAATTTTGCAGCTGTCAGCTGTAAAACAAGCTGCAAAGCACTTCCATTAAAGTGTTTGTTTGTTTTTCAGTTTGAAAACTTGTCAACATTCACTTACGTTTTCCTGTGAAACTACAGTTTTGTGGACTAAAATACTCAACTGGTGGTAACTAGATAATGATTGAATTTTCATTTTTGGGGTGAAATATCCCTTTAACAACATTTTTTCAAACCTGTTTTTCTCTGCTTAAGTCATACTGAAGATCAAAATCGATCCAAAGTCCATTTTTGTAGATGAGGCTCCTGGTTTGGTCAAAATAAAACTTTAATTCACTAAAGTATTTGTGAAAATATTCTGGCTCTACACGCTGCTTCTCTGATGTCCGACCTCCCTCTTGCTCCTCTTCTGATATTTTCCCATCTAACAATAATATTAATGAATTAATAAAAGGTTTATTTTTTTATATCTCAGTCTGTCGGTGGTGAAAACAAGCCCTTTGACATCATGCAATTGGCCGTGAGGATTATATTGCAGCTCGTTTAATGGCTGGAGGCTGCAGCGGTTTCATTCAACAAGGGACCAATTTAAGAAATAATTGTCTCCATCAAGCATAGATTATACTCTTATACTCTTAATCGGAGGCAGAGCTACAGCTGAGGACACCACAAATGTGTAGCAGTTCTGTTTCTGCTCTCTGGAGTCTCTTTGGAGGACACAGTCCACACGTGCACAGTGGATTTGGCGTTAACAGGATTGGGGTTAAAATTTAAGTCTGCGTTCACAATAAATTGGAGGTGCATGGATGTCAGCACAGACGCTACGAGTGCTGATAGCAACATTTATGTCACGTGGACCCTTGTGCACTCGCTGACATGGAAAGCTGCCTATAATACCGGCGTTAGTCACTCAGACACAAAAACATGGGAAACATCAGGTTGAAAAAACACAGAAGTTGCCCTTTAAGAGTAATTTCTGTCAGAAAATGTGTCTTGATGTTTTTGCTGTAGATGGGGTGAACCCTGAGAATAACTGCAGCTATCAGGAAGTTTTAAACTACTTGAACATAACCCAAACCAACGAGCTGTACTTCATGACCCGGCCTGTTAAAAACTACAAACGCCCCACACGGGTATACCTGGAGGTGCTCCTCTACGCCATTCTAGATGTGGTAAGTAGAGATTTATCTGTCAAATTTTCAGTTATTATGTCTGTCAAAACAATAGGCCATCCGGTATGACTTCAATCGGTTTCCAAAGTCAAGTAGCAAACTTCCATAACTGTTGCAGCATATTGAGCAAATGCAAACAAATTTTAAATGATACGTGAACGATTGATGGTGTTTCACTAACTCCAGAAAACGTTCTAGCTTCTCAGCAAAACTGTGTGTATATAGATCTGTTGTAATGCCCTAATGCCTTTTTAGACTCATTATTTTAACCCACATAAAACAACTGCACGTAGTTCTGAAACAAATCTCTCTGCTATTGGACAGGGAATATGGGGGATAAATGTAGTATCTACATACACTAATTCACTCTCTTCCTGAAAGAGGAGCTCAATACCTCTTTCATGTGCATTTTATTTAAGCTTATTTCAAACATGGAATACGTAATTGCGTTTAATGGTGGGATGTTTGAATGGGACTCTTGTTTAATCCCCATTTATTCTCATGCTGCGTAAAGCACTTTGCTACATATTATTATTCATGCATGCAGATACAAAGAGTGCTGCCTAAATAGTATTATGGTTTGTTAACCTCTTTAGTCCCGGTCGCGCTGTGAGGGGAAAAATTCATTTTATAGGATAATGTGATATCTGAGGAAAATCCCCACATCTTTTTTCTTTAAATGCATTCAGTGTTTCCTGGTTTATCACATTTTCTTTTCTATGAATATTGAAATTATACATGACCACAGATAGACGTTTTTTGTCTTTCCATGCATGTGCTGCTGCACATTATATTCAGACTGGTGCTGTGTTGAAAGTGATGCGGAAATGAACTGAACTATAGGGCACTTGGAGAGATCAGACCTCGGCTAATAGTCCAATCTTCTATGATTGCAAATCTGCAGTCAGCTGCAGGGATCACACAGGTTGGAAAATTCCACATGAATCTGGAAAAATCACATCCCTCATTGCTTATTTCTTACATACCTGCTGCATTTCTTTGTACAGTGATGTTTGAGGTGGATGGGTTTTTTTTTAGTCACAGCACATCTTTCACTTTAATCATGATGCGCTCAGTTCGTGCATGCATGATGAATTCAGTTTATTTTATCATAGACACCGGTGTAACTATCGGCTTATCTTGCAATGTTAATGTAAGGGAAAATAATTTGTGTGTCTGCTCCAAAATTTAAAGGGTTCTTTCTTGACTCATGCTACACTGTTCTACCAAGTTTCATAAAAATCGGGTCAGTAGTTTTTCTTTAATCCCGCAGACAGGCAGACAAACAAACACACAACCCCCAAAAACATAACTTAGTGGAGATAATGAGGACAACCCTCATTTGTCAGGATATAAACTCCACAAAAGTGCCATGGTTGCAACAGTTATGAGACAGGAGAAGAATTTGAACAAACAATTAGAACTTATTGTCCTGTTAGCGATGGAAGGTAAGCTAATGAGCTAACTTAACTTGCTAATCGACCGTTAGTAGGCTCATTTCCAGAAAAACAAACTTAATTTCACAGTTTATTAAGATTAAACACTTATCTGTTACTGTGCTCAAAGTTTAACACATGAAATATGGTCGTGTAACATTAATGAGTTAGCTGGACTATCTTAGTGGGCATTACTTTACATTACTGATTTATGCACTGCCTTATTTATTTGTGTACAACAAACTCAATTATGCTAATTAAATCAAGATGTTGTTTTCAAAATTGACATAGGAAAAACAAATAATAAATTCAGCTTTCGTTATGGCCAGCCATAGGTATTCAACAAGCTCTATTAATTCAGAGCATTGTGCAGTCTGAGTGGAGGTATGTGCTAGATTATTTTTATATTTCTCATCTCCTCTGATGTGTTGCTGGAAAGATTTTCACACATATTTCTTTGTTTACAGGTTGAAAAAGACCAGAAATTCATTCCTTATGTTTGGACTGTCATGGTGAGTTTTGTCGGTAGATGAAGAAAACTCAAAACTCTTTTGTTGAGGAAACCATTAAATGGTGTTAATTCATGTTAATTCATGTCTCTCTTTCTCACTTCTCCTTTTATTTACTGTTAATGTCCCTCATCTCCTCTGCAGAGATGGCAAAATGAATACATTCACTGGGATCCAAATGAATTTTGTGGAATTGATAATGTTTCTCTTCCTACTGATGTTATGTGGAAACCCGATCTCACTATTGAAGAAATGTAAGTGTGAATGTATCAGCATGCACCAACATTAACACATACATACACTGTGCAGTGCATATATTGATTTTTCTAAACTGATAAATAATTATAAGCACATAATTCAGATGTCTAAACAGCAAACCAACATCAGCATCACACAGATTTCTTCAGTTATTTCCTTTTAGCAGCTGTATTCACGTGTGTCTGTGTGTTCCCGTGCAGGACAGAGAAGGACAAAGCTCCTCCGAGTCCGTATCTCACCATCAATAATCGAGGCGATGTTGAAGTCCAGAACGACCAGGTGC
>JAJHUR010084679.1:0-17298 GCA_027495735.1 Lutjanus campechanus
ATTTACTTGCATTGTATAAAATATTGAAAGAGCTAAATATGTTAAAAAGTATAAAAATGCACAAATCTGAATGATGGCGCTATCGCCCTTTAAGTCCCTTACTTTTCTTCAATTAGAACAACAGCTGCAAATATAAAGAACATAGATGTGGATGATACCTAGTGTTGATCATTGTAATAACATCAATGTGTGCAGAATATAATTGTGTCAGTATAGCATGTTTTAAATTGCTCACGTGGTCAAGTGTGCAGACAGTAACTGTAGGGTTGGTGGTTCCACTGAGTTGACATTTTTTGACGCTCCCTCTTTATTGCTAGACACTATGAGCCCAGGTGTTCTTGTAATGTGAAATAATGCAATGATTTGTGTTTTATGCACTTTTGTTGAAAGGCTAGATTTTACTTTGTTTTGGAAAAGCAATTCAGTAAACAATGTGATGCTGAGTCAGTGCAGCCTCACAGTAGGTTGATATCTGGTTCTGTGACTACAGGGAAGAGAAAAAATAAAGTTCTTCAAAGCCCCGCAGGCCTGAAGAATTCTTCCATGCTTCAAAGTGTGTATCATAAACTAAAGTTTAATCACATATTTGCTACTTGAAACACATCTTTGCTTGAACCCTTACAATTGGCAGACTTGCAGACACTAATGCCTACTTCTTTGGTCAAATAACCTTATCTGCCTACAGTATTATAAGTCTGTGCAGTCACCCATAGACAGAATATTCTGCTACCCTTACAGTAGCAGATATGCAATTTCACTTTAGTTTACAGTGCAGTTCTGATGTAATGTGTCCCAAATTACCATCTAAGAAAGTTCACTGAGGGTCTAACTATAAGAAATAAATAAAGATGCAAATCCTTCCACATCCGTATATTACTGGGGTCAGGTAGTGACATGGCATGAAATGATCTTAACTGGAATGGGAGAGACTCAGTGGTACACTTAGCATCCAATATGTAATGGTGCTCAACACTGGCACTCTCCATGGCTGTGTGCTCAGGTTCGTACTGTTCATGCTGTACACTAGGGCTGAGCGATATGGCAAAAAATATCAAAATAATTTTCCCCGTATTGATCGATATTGATATTTATCACAATATATAATTTGATAATGTTGTGAGTGTGAAAAGTATCCTGATAAAGCCTGACACCTGAAGAAAACAAATGACTCATTAGATGAACTTAGAATATAGTTTATTAACATAAATTTTTTGGCAAAAAAAGACATTTTGACAATATTTATTGTTGTTTTGTGAACTGAAGATCTTCACCCAACCTCACATTGGCATAGAGGTGAGTACATACTGAGTGGGTTATGAGTCTGGGGTGGAGTATCCTTTTAAGGATCTAGGTCTATCTATATTGAGTAAAAATTAACATAGTTTATCATCGTCATCGACATACATTTTATCGCGATTGTTTAGAAATCATTTTATCGCCCAGCCCTACTGTACACCCATGACTGCAGCCCCTGAGATGCAGAGAACTCTATTGTGAAGTTTGCAGATGACCCCACCATCATTGGCTGGATTTCAAACAATGATCAAACTTTATATCAGGAGGAAATCAAAAGTCTTGCAGAGAGGCACACAGAAAACAATCAACTGCTCAACAACAGCAAAACCAGAGAGCTGATTGTTGATTTTCAGAAGAAGGCGTCAAAGACACACACCCCTTGCACATCAGTGGAGCTGAGGTGAAGCAGTTGGAACACTTTTAGTTTCCTGTGAGTCGACATCACAGAGAACCCATCATGGACGTCACACATCTCCATCCTTGTTAAAAAGGCTCATATTATTTCTTACAGGAAATTTAAGAAGACAACTCTACTGCAAGTGATTAAAACCACTCCAAACATCTCTGGTACCCATTTACCAAGTATCAGTGATATCAGGGAGGTGAGGTGCCTCCACAGAGCCCAAAGGACAGGACAGATACAGAGGCATCTGCTACCACACCATCAGACTGAAGAGCAGCTTCTTCCTTTAGTCCGTGAGAATGAAGAATTCAGTCTCAGCATTCCTCCATGTGAATTAGTTGTTCTATTTTTTTGTTCTATTTTCTTTTTATCTCTTAAGCCAATCCAAACAGTCAGTCAAAGGGGGAACTGCATCACAATCTTATTATTCAACCTTGTTGTAGATACTGAATATATCCCTTGTATCCTTATAATGGCCAACAAATGACCCCATAAGACAGTAAAAGCCCTTTGAGCTCTCACTGTTTTGTCTGACTATTACAAAGGCTATGTGGCATTGCAACCATGCTGTCTAATTAAGAACAAGAAGTGGAAGAAGTAGTATGCATACTTTATTAATCCCTCTTAGGAATATTACATGTTTTCACTTTGTTTTTATTTACAAACACAGGCCCATAATACACAAAAATGCACAAACAGGACCTAGACATGCATTAAAGGCGAGATGCCACATACACAGTCAGGCGCCCAAGCAGATAGGGGTTTGGTGCCTTGCTAAAGGGCACGTCAGTGGTGCTCAGGAGGTGAACTGGCACCTCTCCAGCTACCAGTCCATGCTCTGAACTGACTAGTTTGTACTGCACGTGAAATGGCCACCCTCATCCGAGTCCCAAGTCCATAGAGTGAGCTAAGCTATCATGGGTAGCATTAAATGTGGTGTCCTATTACAGCATACTTAGTAATGTAATTAATGGTATTTAACATCTAACTAGCATATGTTGGACAAGATATGGCATTATATTTGATTTCTAATCATACTTTGTTCTTGTTTCTAATGACAGCGCGAGAGGACAATGTAACTGAGCTGAGTGGGCTCAATGGACATTATGGCAGAGGCGAAGAGACAGAAGAGGACTTTGAGGGTGGAAGCAGAGAAAAAAAGAGACAGTAACTAAGCAAGAGGCTGCAAGACAAGAGTAAATGTGGGACTGGCTTTAAGCAGTTGGGGAGAGGTAGTTAGTAATATTAGCTGGCTGTTATGTTGTGTGTTGTACTTGCTTGACATCTGGCTGTGTTAGCAAAGTTATCAACTTACTAGTTTTTGATTATATCAAAACAAATACATGGATATATCTGTTCATATTTAACACTAGTGTTTACATGAGCTGCAAATGGCAATAAAACACCAACTCTCAGATAATGTTGCTTTAATGTCTGTATTTGTAAGGTCACATCCATTTTTTTTCATTGATATTTGCAATGTTGCACAGCTTGGAGCACATAGGTGTGTTTTTTACTGCTGTGTCAAAGCTTTTAATGACATCCTTGGGAATTAGGGAGCAATGCACTAATGACCTGTTAGAGAATGACCTGCTGAATGTGATCTATCATGTTCCCAAGCCTTCTTTAGCTTCTGAATTCCCCCTGCTTCACAGGACACATTTAGAAAACTTTGACAGACTTTGAAACACAAAATTTATTCCTAAATTCTTGTATTAAAACCACGTTGCATCAATTCATCTGACCGTGGGAGCTATAAAATATTCTCATTCCCACTCATCCACTTTTGAAAAAGGAAAAGAACGCCATCTGTCAGGACCTGGAGAGCATAGCTATCAAATGACAGATAATGTGGTGTTGCAGAGGACCTGTCCTCAGAAACACAAAACCTCACAAAGGTTTATCATTCAGGTCTTCCTTGTTTGTCCCCGCTGTTGTAGTATTACAACGGAAGAAAGTAAAGAACACTTAAGTCATTATTAAATTGTTTACTGGGCTGAATTTCTTTTTTCTTTCAAGGCTAATAAAGAATTATGCAAACAGCCGTACTTGATAATTCTGCTTCCTACTGATAAACAATGGCTTTTGTTTTGCACTCTGTACATAATTTCTCAGTCTAACACAATGTGATGCAAGCTTCTTTCAAATAAAGCGTGATTATAACTATGCCAATCTGAAATGTTCCCAAATGCAAAACAGTAACAATAGTACACAAAAAGTAATTTTACATTATTCTCCTACCTATGAGAAAATACAGTGTTCATAAAGCACAACAATCTTAGCTCAAATCTCTGGGATGATGACCTCCGTTAGCGGTTTAATTAGATTTTTACATATGTTACGGATATTTGACATATTCAGGCCATATACTAAGGGGTTGAAGAGAGGCTGACACGTAAGCCAGTACAGAGATAAAAATATCCGCAACATATTAGGTACATTGTTCATATTATATCTGCTCTGCATTAATTCAAAGCAAGCTCCAAAAGAAAAGTTGAGCAGAGAAGCAAGGTGAGGTGTGCAGGTACTGACAGCTTTCTGTCTGGTCTGTTTAGAACCAGAGAAACAAATTTTAAGAATCTTC
This sequence comes from Lutjanus campechanus, assembly GCA_027495735.1. Taxonomy (NCBI): domain Eukaryota; kingdom Metazoa; phylum Chordata; class Actinopteri; order Lutjaniformes; family Lutjanidae; genus Lutjanus; species Lutjanus campechanus. The sequence continues at coordinate 4,284 of JAJHUR010084679.1, forward strand.
ATGTACGTGTAAAAGATCAGAGTTACAGGACAAAAGATTGCGAGAAATGTTGCAATGAGTCCATAAATGTTATTGACTGTTGTGTTATAACATGCCAGTTTGACGATGGAGTAGTTGTCACAGTAAACTTTGTTGATAATGTCCCCACACAGCTGTAAAGGGAGACTCATTGATAATGGAAGAAAACATAACACAGAAGCATACAACCATGATGCAGAGATAAGGATTGTGATCTTGTTACGCGTCATACGTGTGTTATATTGTAGAGGACAACAGATGGCAAGGTATCTGTCATAGGACATGATGGCTAAATAAAGAAATTCAACACAAGCATATGAATACAAACTGAAGATCTGCAGGTAACAAATGGAAACAGAAACAGTGTGAATGTCAGAGAGAATCTGAACCAGAAGAAATGGAAACAACCCTGTACTACCATACAGTTCATTGACAAACAGGCTGCACAGAAAAATATACATAGGTTCATGTAAGCTTCTGTTCAGACAGATAACCAGAATCAGCAAAAGATTGATGCAAATAATAAAAAAATATAAAGACATGATGAGCATAAAAAAAATGTATTTTAAAACCCCAGTGTCATAGTAGGCACCAAGTGTGAAATATGAAACCTGTGTAGAGTTTATCATGATCCTTCTCATGTGAACAGAATTCACAGTAATGACACAAAACTGACAATTAAAACAGTTGCAAAGGACACAGTTAGTTTATGGCTTTGTTTGAATAATACCTTTTACCTGCTGCAGTGACACTGTGATTCCCTCCTCACTGAGCTGAACCGCCGCTTCTGCTTCTTTTAACCATTTCAGGTCAGTGGACGCCCACAGCTGCTGTCTGACTTCATTACCAAAGGAACCAATAACTAATTGTTAACTATAAGGGGGTGGGGGTGGGGATAATCTCACATACAGTTTATTATTTATAAAAGATAGCTCAGAAAAATGACTGTAAGGAAAACATAACCATAACATTAGGGCTGTCAAAACTTAACTCTATCGCAATACTACTCTGATTAATCATGATTAATCACAGTTAAAATAATACATATTATATATACCAATATTACTTGTAATTTCTTCTATTCTTTCTTATATAGTATTGAAGGATACAATACAGTTAATCCATTACAATTTAAGGATGCAATTTTACAGATTGGTTAAAAATAATAACCAATAATAAATGAAGTTTATTTTTTCACATCAGCACTACATTTTGATTAGTGTATTAAATAAATGTCTGTGTATCCATCTGCACACCTCAACTTTCATAAACAAGTCACATCCATGCAGTCTATGGTCACTTCACTGTGAATGGAGAATATTGTCCCCCTGAAGCTGCCGTACATCTGACAGGCCACCGTCCGACATAGGAAACACTCCCACAGTTACAACTAGTCTGATTGTCACTGTCACTGTCTAAATAATAATAATTGTCACTGATCTAAATAATAACACTGTAAAGTCAATTTAATTATTTATTTTAAAGACCATGATGCTTTGTAAAATATTGAAAATAATTAAGAATTTTATAAATTATAAAAATATGTTTGTAATTTGTGCACTCTTGAGTGTTTGTGGATTCTGTTCTGGGTGGTGCTGTAATAATGGTGGTGATAATAATAATGAATTATAAAAGGTCAAGTAAGGTCACTGTTGTGACAGGATGATGCAAAACATCAAAGTGAAGCAGAGGGCTTGAATCACCCTGATGGATACTTTCTAAAAAAAAACAAAAACAAAAAGAAAACAGGAAGGGTTGGGGGCCACGGCACCACTGTCTTGGGGACGTGTATGACCAAGGGAGAAATTAATTGTGAAATAAAGTTGAATGAATATGAATTATGTAGGGGGAATAAACAAGCGTTAAATTGTTGCTATCACGTTGACCCTTATTTCATTAAATTTTGAATCCTTTTTTATCAGTTGCTTCTCCTACTATTGTTAATGATTACTAATAATTGTGGACTGGGGAGGCCTGTAATAAGCAGTAATAAGGAAAAATTGCTCATTTGATAGATTATTCTGGTGGTGGGTGTGCCCTAATTTTAAAGGTTTAAAAGAAGAAGGATCAGTCATTCGTTTAGTTAGTGCAGCAGTACAGCGGATGAATGTCAATATTCACACTGTCATTAACTGACAAGTAAGATGACAGAATTGTGTGTGTGTGTGTGTTGATGCAACAGTTCGTTTAAAACAGAGAACACCTGTATGTAAAGTTGTTTTGTGAACAAAATGAGGATCATGATAAACTCCACAACAGTTTCATATTTCACACTTGCTGCATACTTTGAAGCTGGGAATTTTAACTACTTGTTCTTCATAATAGTTATGTTGTTATATGTTTTAACTGACTGTGCCAATGTTTTGCTCATTGTGGTTATCTGTCTGAACAGAAGCTTACATGAACCTATGTTCTTTTTTCTCTGCAGCCTGTTTGTAAATGAACTGTATGGTAGTACAGGGTTGTTTCCAAACCTTCTACTTCAGATTCTCTCTGACATTCACACCATTTCTGCTTCTTTTTGTTACTTGCAGATTTTCTGTTTGTATACATATGGAAATGTCCAGTTTTTTAATTTTGCTGTCATGTCTTATGACAGATATCTTGCCATCTGTTATCCTCTACAGTATAACACACGTATGACATCTAACAAGGTTGCCATGCTTATTGCTCTAACATGGTTATTTCCATTTATTGAAGTTGCTGTCATGATATCTTTGAGTTCCACTTTGCAGCTGTGTGGGAACATCATTGATAAAGTGTACTGTGACAACTACTACATTGTCAAACTGGCATGTTATGACACAACAGTCAATAATGTCTATGGAATCCTTTACATGTTTACAGTAATCTTTCCTCTCATAATGTTAATTATTTACTCTTACGTGCGGATTCTTAAAGTTTGTTTTTCTGGTTCCAAACAGACCAGACAAAAAGCTGTGAGTACCTGCACACCTCACCTTGTTTCCCTGCTGAACTTTTCTTTTGGGTGTTTCTTTGAAGTATTACAAAGCAGGTTTAATATGAGCAGTGTACCCAATATGTTACGCATTTTTTTATCATTATACTGGCTTACATCTCAACCACTCTTGAATCCCATCTTGTATGGACTGAATTTAACAAAAATTCGCATGATCTGTAAAAGCTTTGTTTTTGGTAAAAATTGAACTAATAATATTAAAAGTAATATATTTCCCCTAAATATAGTAGTGTGAAAACCCCCAAAGAAAACTGTTGTTTCGATAGTACACTTAGGATGTCTGCATAAAGTGTGTTTATACTGTACTTAACTTTAAAGAATACATATGTGAATAAAGTTAATGTAATAACAGACTGGAATGCTTGGAGATTTATATGTAAAAGTGTGTTACTCTAAGTTAACTGAGTACAGTTAGTGCATTAGGTTCAACAGTCTGCTGTATTATCAGTACACAATACAAGAAATGAAAAATGAAATGTGATTGTGTCCATAGGGTCATTTCTTTAGGTAATGAAGTGGTCAATATGCTTAAAACAAAAAGCTTGATGAATTCTCAGACGCACACATTCAGTTCCCACGTCAGAATATGCAATATTTGTAGCTTTCAAAATATACAAGCTCACAAGCACACTCACTGCATGCAGAGATTGGTCAGGTGTTAGAGGTGTGAAAGACAGAAAAGACCAAGCTTCTTTCATTCAGACCAGTTTACCATGGGAGATCTGATTTTATTGATAATGGTGTTTTACCCTTCTCTGTGATAACAACCAGTTAAGTGTGATTATTCTGAACAGCTGTAAACACTTTCTTTAGACATTCTTGGCTGACACGTTGTAGGAATTGTGGCCTAAACTGAAACAGTTCTCTTATCACTCTCCCACGAGTCATGAATCATCTGTCTTATAGTATCTTCATTTGACAAGCCAACAAATCACTGAGAATTGTCATTTTGTCCTGAACTAATATGCAAATATGCAAATCATCATAATCCAATATTTATTGTAATAAAGTATCTTTTCTGAAGTTCTTCAGCCAGTGTTTTGTTTGTCCATTTTAGGCTATTGTAGAAATACAAGCAATGTTACAGCAATGTGACATGGTGGACCCCACACATATAGTAGAGACATTTTGCCCAGATTTGGCATGTAGCTTACATACAGTAGCTGGCATTCAGATGGCACTGGCATAAAGCATATGAACTGACCATGGCCCAGGTATGGCAGTTGTGGCACTGTCTCCAAGGTGACAAACATGACATCGGCCATTGTTGTATTTGGCCTAGATGTCAAATTACAACTGTGGGCCAGTCTACACAACAAATAAACAATGAACACTTACTTCTGAAAATTATGTTTCATTTCTTCTAATAGATCCCCCTAAATATTGTACACTGGACATTTAAGGTTACCGGCCCTGACAGTAAGGTAAAAGTCCAAAATTCCAGCAAATTTCAGTAAAAACTACCTATAAAAAGTAGAAAAATATTATAAAAGTTTTAAACGTAGGAACATTTATATGAACACTGTCAGCCTTTTAACCTGGGTTACATAAGCAGCAAACAGCGTTAGCCTTCCTCTATTTGACAGTCCATAGAAACAACCGTCAAAGCTGGTTAACGTCCTATCAGATCAAACTCAATTTGTACATGTGCGCAATGACTCCTCTATGCACACCAACACGTAGTTATACAAGGGTCCGGGCTTGGACCAATTCTATTCACATGCATTAACTTCTCTGCACTGGCTCCCTGTAAAATCCAGAACAGGATTGAAAAACATTCTTCTCACCTACAAAGCCCTTAATTGTCAGGCACCATCGTATGTTAAAGAGCTCATAGTATCCTATTACACCACTAGAACACTGCACTGTCACCAGAATGCAGGGTTACTTGTGGTTCCTTGAATCTAAAAAAATTCTGAAATACTGACTGTCCGATTTGGACACTTTCTTATCTATTTGGGACAATTTTAGCCACATTGGTTGTTCAAAAAGACACAGATCTGCTATTTGTAGTACCTTTGTATGGGGAAACTGGGGATCCCAAATATTACGGTGCCAAAGGGGAACATTTTTGCCACTTGGGTTTGAGCATGCAGTGAGAAAATGCACAATAGAAACGACTGCACTGCTTGTTAACAGGGTTTGGCAGGCCCTCTCGCACTTACAAGGAACTTTTTAACAGGTAGGATAATGAAAATATACCTTACTCTGTGAAGTATAAACATACCTGAGAGAGAGTGTTTGGAGCAATCTTGAAGCCAATTGGGCAAATTAATGAGAATGACTGGCACTGTAATCCTGGTGTAGCAGGACGTAGGCCCCGTCGTAAAACAAGGCAGTCAAGGTAACAGCACAGAGAGCCAATATTCATCCAGAACAGACTGTTTTTCTGTTCTATTTGCAGTATTTTCTGTGCAACACAGGTACCTGGATGGACACTGTTATTCCTGTGCAAGGGCAACGCAACTTTCAGGCTATTATCTGAGAAACTATGCACATTTAAAGTCATGCTTCCTGTGCAGGAGTGCTAGGTGCTAGTGGGTGCCAGTGATGATGGGCATGATCCATTCGGGTTTGGCAACATGTTTAAAAAAATAAATAAATAAATATCTATGGTCTGACGTGTTCACAAAGGAATTCTCTCCAATCTGAATTTTGACAGAAGGTCTCACACCAATCATTCTTCACACCATCCCCACTTGATTGTTCCAAAAAAAAAACTACAAACCTATTTTTACACACACACACACACACACATTATTTTTAAAAGATGGGGACAAAAGGAATCTTTTCAAAATATTCCCTCTGGTGGATATTTTCTTTTTTCAAAATGGGTAACTGTTGACAGCAGTCTGACATCATGACTGCTGCTGTGACGAGTACAAAAGACACAGCAGAGTTTCATCCCTGTGAGGGGGAACTCGGTGTGACTGTGACTGCATCAAGACAGCAGATATATCTCAGAATTCACACTGTGTCATACAATCATGTTCTGTGAGGCATTATACTAACTCTCAATAATAGAAGGGTAAGTTTAGTTAATTCGTCATTTTTTGTTTTTTGAAATTTAACCTCTTATTGTCAACAGACTGAATATTGTTTGTTTGTTAACAGTGCTGTTTAACTGATGTGTTGTGCACTAAAAAGGAGGAAGATGGTAAACTCTACACATGTTTCATATTTCACACTTTCTGCCTACTTCAGCACAGGGATTTTCAGACATGTATTTTTCATGATTGTTATTTTAGTATATATTTTAATTATTTGTGTCAACTCTTTGCTCATCATGGTTATCTGTCTGAACAGAAGCTTACATGAACCTATGTACATTTTTCTCTGCAGCCTGTTTGTAAATGAAGTGTTGGGTAGTACAGCAGTGTTTCCATTCTTTCTGATTCAGATTCTCTCTGACATTCACACTGTTTCTACTTCTTTTTGTTTTCTGCAGATTTTCACTTTGTTTACATATGGAAATGTACAGTTTATTAACTTAGCTGTCATGTCTTATGACAGATATCTTGCCATCTGTTATCCTCTGCAGTATAACACTCGTATGACAACTAACAAGGTTGCCAAGCTTATTGCTCTAACATGGTTATTTCCATTTACTGAAGTTTCTGTCATGATATCTTTGAGTGCCCCTTTACAGCTGTGTGGGAACATCATTGACAAAGTTTACTGTGACAACTACTCTGTTGTCAAACTTGCATGCTCCGACACCACAGTCAACAACATCTATGGACTGGTTTACTCATGTATCATAGTATTTGGTGTCATTACTGTCATTCTTTATTCTTATATAAAGATTCTTAAAATTTGTTTTTCTGGTTCCAAAGAGACCAGACAAAAAGCTGTCAGTACCTGCACGCCTCACATTGCTTCTCTTCTCAACTTTTGTTTTGGTTCTTTCTTTGAAGTTGCACAGAGCAGATTTAATATGAGAAATGCACCAAATGTGTTACGTATTTTCTTGTCATTATACTGGCTGACATGCCAACCACTGTTTAACCCTCTACTTTATGGATTACAAATGACCAAAATACGTAGCTCATGTAAACGTCTTGTCTTTGGTAAAATGTAACTAATGTCAGCCTCAATAATTTGAAAAATCTGAAAACATACTTTGGTGAGATTACTATCAACAACATTGATGTTTCTTCTAACAAATCCTATGACACCCCATATAAGATTATTCATCGACTACATGTAACTCCAGCAACTCGATGTAAATATGAACCTGTATGCTCTTCTTTATGCCCGATATGTAAACATTGCAATGGTACCTATACTCATCTTTTGTGGACATGCCTAAAAATGTTATTTTTTCAGTCCAAGGTGAGATTGAGAAAGTATTTGGGATAGATATACCTCTGAATGTGTACATATCCACACATGTTATTAGATTCAAATTATAAACATAGGCACAAATATAGCGTTGGCAACATAACAGAATGAGTATAAGAGTAAGCGTATACAAGTATATACAAACTACAAGTAAACTTTCCTGGTTGTGATCATAGCTATTGTTTACTTTCCTTGCATTTTTGTGTTGTTTGTGTTTTTTATATTTTTTCTTAAATATCTCTGTATAGTGTCACCTCAGTATTTGGGAAAAAGTAAGAATTGCTTTGTTTTTTCTAGGTTTCTACTTGTGTCAGTTACAGAATGCACTGCTGCCACATCATTGATATTGTCAGGGCCAGAGTGAGACAGCTCAGGAGTTTCATGCCTCAGACAAAACCACTGAAGTTCACAATTTAGTAATCTGGACATATACAGTATAATTATAGCCTTATACTCTTCAACCTTGTTATCCACAGTGTATTTTTCTGTAACATCATCATCTCCAGTTTAGTGTAAATAAGTCCAGGTTACCAGCTTTAGTTTATTTATTAGCAATAAATCATGGCTGAGTTACTTTGTGCATAAATGAATGTTCCTGACCATTTGTACTGCCACAATACCTTATGTTATCTTGACGCATGTACATGTTAAATAATTTATAAATGAGAAATAAATGCATTTAGGCTGAGTTAAAAGATCATTGCATTGTTTTTATTTCCTCCTCTCTAAAAACAGTTGAGACAACTCAAAATTTCAAGGTAACTTATTGTAACACATTTTTGAGTTTTGAAACAAACTTAAGATTTTTTTAAATCATTTTTTAAAATTTTGCTTAACTTGATGAGATAATTTGGTTTTCTTCTTCAGATAAATTTGAATCTTAGATGTTTAGAAACTCAAAATTATTGTATTTCAAAAACTGCTCACAGTGAGCTTTGAAACTGATTTTTTCACTATTTGGCTGCTTGAAAATTAAATGTTTTAATTGAAAATATCAAAAATATTAACCATTATTCACTTTCACTACAACAACTTTATTCAATAGTTTTTAATATTTAGTTTATTCCAGTTTATCTAAAGAAGAAAAGTAAAATATCTTAGCAAAACATTATTAGCTGGTAAAAATTGGGAGTTTGAGTTGGGCTCACAACCATAAAACCTACTGAACTAAGTTGTTAAAGTTTCTCAACTTTTTTGTTTTTACAGTAAAAGCAATTTTAGCCTACTTCATGAATGAGAAAATAAGCGCATTAAGGCAGAATTCCACATTACTTGTGTATGCTTCCTCTCTAATAATTGCCTGTCTCTTCCACACCACTTGGATACAGATCATTGTCGTGTAGTTTTGCTGCTGTCGAGTAATAATGGACACATTGACTATCTTCAGCAGGTTGTTTTTGTTATTCACAAACAATTAATACCAGGCAATAGAAAAAAAAGATAAAACTGTCTACAAAAGAGCGATAAAAGAGGACCAGTATCTGTCCACTCTAAACTGTATCAGTTTATGCATAAAATATATACGCTGCAGACCTTTCTTATGAGTAGAATCTGTGTTTGATTTTCAGTTTGGCATCTATAAGTGATCTAAAATATTTGTACTCATCTACCACCTCAATACTCTCCCCATCAATAATCATTTGTTCGTGGGTGTTGGTACCAACCATGGAGTCAAGAAAGAATTCTTTAGTTTCCTGGGTGTTCACACGTAGAAAACTGGACCTACACCAATCAGCAAACTGATCTACGAAAGCACAATAACTGGTTTCATCATCATCTTGAATCAAACCCATGACTGCTGTGTTATCTGCAGAGAATAAATAAGACTGGGGAAACAGTGCTCCCCTGTGGTAATAATAGGGAAGAGACTGTCCCATTTAGTCTGATGACTGTTCTCTGTCAGCCAGGAAGGACTCACCCCATCTGATGATGCCACTGTTTACTCCTAACTGCAGCAATCTCTTCATCATAATATGGTGTCTGACAGGGTTTAACAGATGAATAACCTGAAAAAAAAAAGCAATAACATGAACATGTCGTTTGGGCCAATCAAGTTGACAAATATTATGCAGCATATAGGCACAAAAGAGCATCCTCTGTACTCCTCCCGTTCCTCCATGTAAACTGTAAGGAGTCAAGTTCATGTTGCACGTCCCTCAGGACTTGGTCTAAAACAATCCTCTTTATTGTAACTGATGTTAAAGCAACTGGTCAATAATCATTCAAACTGAGTGAGGTTTTCCATGCCCTGGGGATATGGTGTGTATCAAATAACATTTGAAAAAGCTGTTTAAACATGGGGCTGACTGAGAATCTGCACAGACACGTCTAAAAACAAGGTCGTTCCCTACACTCAACACTACTCTACATGTGTTGCCCAATTAGGTTAAATTCAGTGGAGGAGTTATTTCAGTTAGTTATGTTATTCTCTCTATACCTCTGTTGTAGACAGTCATTCTCAAATAGGGATCCCGCCAGTGGTGATACATTTTTCAGAGTCACTCCTTTAAATTATGATATATAAATCATTTTACCAACTTCACAGGTGAGATACAGGAAATGAAAATGTTTGGCACTTAACTTTTTTTTTTTTTTTCCAAAAACTGGCCTCTCTAAAACAGCACTTGAATTGGCCTGTGGGAAGTGCTCTGTCATCGAGAAGGATGGGGTAAACTTACCTCTCACAACAGCTGCACCATCTGTCCCAAGACCAAATATCTTGTCCTGTGGAATCCACTTCAGAGGTCGTGGATGGCAGTCAGGAAGTAAAACTATGTCCAAGATTTGAGAAAAGAGAGCTCCCATTTTATCAAGGTACCTGAAAGAAAATAATTTGAAGATTAGACAGATACACATTGAATAGCTTGATTTTTTAATATTAGTGGCATGAGTACTTGTTAGATATCATGTCAGCCTGGGAGTTTCTGATGTCTTCCAGGAGGGGCGCTTCGATAATACTGGCCATTATTTTGAACATTTTATCTGCCATGCGATGGGACCTGTAGATGGTTGATTCCAATCTTTGAAAAAATAAATGTAGATGTTACATTAGTCAAATAAATTAAGGGTGATGGTTGCTTCAGATATCATGTAATGAAAAAAAGGAATTCCCCAGTTTGGGTTCAATGAAGTACAATCAATCAATCAATCTATCTATCTATCTATCTGATAGAATAACTGCAACCCAGCAGCTCTGCAGAGCTGGATCATTGGTGTGGTGGGTGATTTCATGCTACACCACGAGTAAAGTCATTTGAAGGCTCCCATCACAGCCTCATATTCAACTCACAACACTCACTCAAAGGCCGTTGAGACAACGTGACCTGAACAATGCAGCAAAATGACAAACAACTGTTTTATGTTAGAAATCATTATACCCATGTAAGATGCATTGCAAAATTATATCACTGAAATCAAATCATTGGATTAAATCTTGTCTTCATCTGAGGTTGCGTGGGCCTGAAAGGACTTTTCATGTACATCTCAGAGAGAACCTCAATGAAAACTGTCCTTGTGCTGACAGCACATGACAAAACATTCCTACTGTCTTACTATCTACTTTTTTCTCATTATTTCCTTCCAAAACAAAACTTAATTACAACAAAAATATAAGCTAAAAACATTTCCTTTCATTTTATAACAACGTGAAAACAACAAATTGGAACTTACCGTACGTGGTCTGGCACAACGCCGAGCCATTTTTGGGGTTTTTCTTCCACTTTGGGTCCCAGTGAGATTTTCCATGTTCACCTTTAGTTTCCACGGGTTCAGCTTCAGTTGTACCAGCATCAACAACATTTATGCTGACTTCATCCTGCTTTGTTGGCCTATCTTACTTGTCAAACTTTAGGGTATGTGGTTGCCCGTCCCTCGCATTTGAGCCTTTTCTGATTTTAGGCAGTGCCACGCTCACGTTAGCTAACCTGCATCTGTGTCCTCCAGTTTGTGTGCGTGCTCTGTAGTAATTAAAAGGGGCTCTAATAGCAGTGGCACTCACATCCAAGAGTTTCCCAAGCAATGACACGGATGTTGACTCACGTTTAGGACACAGATCCACACAGAGGCCCCCACAAATAATTGGTTTTGAATAAATGGATATTTGGTGTGCTTTCTGGCATTAAAGGTCATAAATTTGCCCAAAGTGTTCCTGAATGCATCAAGACATCAAATACCAATGTTTTGGGTCTCACAGTCTCCAGATACAGACACCATCACATACTGACAGTGGGTCAGAAGTGATGATTGGAAGGGGTTATGTAATATATGAGTCTATACATTGTTTTTTCTTGTGAAAATGATGCTAATTATACCTTTAAGAAAAACATTTTTTGCCCTGGTTGGGATTCCTGTTGTACCAAATGTTGTTGTATAAATGAACCACTGTCAGCTCTGGGATCCACGATTCAAACCAGCAGCAGCCTCTGCTTCATCTCTCCTTTAGCCACGTTTGCTTTAATGCTTTAACTTTACTGTCATATGTTACGTGCTCCCTCACCTGATGTCTCCTCTTCACTTGCTCATTATGTGATAACATTTGCTAGCCAGTCAACTGGCTTTTCACATCTGTGTTTTATATATTTATTAAGTAATATTCTGCATTATCTTTACAAATCTTTTATTTTGCACTATCCTTTCGTAAATGTGTTTCCAGGCTTTCATGTCTCCCTTTAAGGAAGAGCTATCACTAACCAAAGGTGCAAATATTATCAACAGTCTCGTCTGTTTTTCTTACCTTGTGGTTCAGGAGTCTGCTGCTGAGTCTTTGTTACCTCTGTGATCAGAGCCCGAGTAGATTCTGCTCTTCTTGCGTGTCCTTCAACAGGTCAACGAGACTCAGCTGCACCTGCATTAAATCACAGTAATCACAATATCAGATTTTCAATACACAATTATCGTGGCCAAAAGAAAGTTTGGGGGGAAAGTAATGTTATCAGTGAAATTCATCTTTAATTTTGTTTATTGTTGGTTTGTTACTTGGCAAATGAATTACACTTACAAACCAAGTGTAGGGAATAGAGGTGTTCAGAGTTATTATAGTTGTATATTTTTCATTATTTTTCATTCATCTTCCATTCTTGTTTTTAGTTTAGTTTTCAGACTGGGTTTATTTGATTTGCTTTTTTTTACTGTTTAAAATGTTTAGTTTTAGTTTTTATCAGTTTCACTGTTTGATGCACAAACTCCTCCTCAGGCGTGTTGTGTTGGCAGATTTAACCAATCTGACAAGGACTGAAACCAGAGGACATTTTCTGTATATTTTTATTTTATTTCAGTTGGTTTTGTAAGTACACAATATAGTTTCAGTAAGTTTTTGTTACCACTGAGTACAGTATGAGAAACAAATGGGACTGTAAGGTTTGGACCAGAGACATGGAGCCAAGAGGAAGAATGAAATGCAATGAAATACATGACACAGCTGAAGGTTTTTGTGTGTGTGCAGTTGAATCCTATCTCACCTGAAGTAGGTGTTCAGTTCAGTGTTCTTACTGCAGGCAAATCCTCCTCTGACAGCTCTGAGATGTCCTCCGAAGTCCTGGATTACAAGAAACCCAACCTGCATAAGGTCAGGATAAAATTACCTTCATGTTAATTCTATGAGCATTCCTGATCATAGGATAAAGCTGATAAAAATCAATGTCATGCTGCAATTCACAGACTCGTGTTGTAAGTTAA
>JAJHUR010084680.1:0-10278 GCA_027495735.1 Lutjanus campechanus
ATAAATTTAAGAAGTACTGACAACAAAAATTAAAATTAAATCTCTGTTAATTATCAACTGATGAGTAAAAATGTGACGGAAAAGATGACGCTGGCCGGCCAGCCAATCTGGATTACAACCATCCTCAATGATTGTTTTCCTTTTTAACCAATTAATTATCTTAACTCAAATTTAAACTCTCAGTCTATCTAGGATACAGTTAAGAAAGAGAGGGAGAGACAGACAGGCAGAGAGACAGACAGACAGAGGGAGAGGGAGTGTGTGTGTGTGTGTGTGCGCGCGTGCATATGACGGTGGAGCTTTCTGCAGCTATAATTGATTAACAAGAACAAAGCACCAAGAATTCAAACACTTCTGACCCTTAGTGCAGGTAGGAGAGTAACTTGTGGCTCTACCATCTAAGACACACAACACGATGTCTGCCACCAGTAAGTTCAAAATATTAAATGATGAGTATGCAAAGTGTGCACTGCTCTGTCTAAAGGAGGGATCAAACACACCGAACTGAGGTTCAAGGAGAACTTTGGTGCCACATTTAAATCTCAGACAAAACTCCAAATGAAAGCCCAGATCTTCAAGAACACTGGATTCATACTTTTCCAAATTACTTCTGGGTTAAATACTGTCAGAGATGGCAGCATACGGACCGATTTCCCTCCAACAGCAGTAGTGAAGCTACGTGCGGCTTGTTCAGTCAATATTGTGTTCATTATAATGTTGATAGTGCTGAAATTACAATTTTTGCCTAAATAATTATTAACTCGATAATACACTACTCTGAGCCTTAAGGTGGAGCAGCCATTCAGTACATGTTGTTACATGTACACATGCTATGTAACAAAATCTGATGTGACGATAGGACGATCAGACTGTGGGCAAGATTGCCCTTTAACTAAATCCAGTCTTTGGTGAGTGACTAAGACTAAAATGAAATTAAAAATTCTTGGCAAAATTAACACTGCCACAGAACACTGTGCAACAGCTAAATAAAAATCTGAAGAAGATGCCTTACCTTGATGGAAGCTTAAGTGAAAAAGAAGTATAAATATACCAACAGACACCACTTTTTATTTGGATTGTAAGTGCATGACACACTTGCAGGTGTATCTTTGAACATTTTGCCTTGAATGAATAATATACCTCTTCATGCAAAAGATGTCCAGCTTCTCTTTGAGCGTCAGGAACACAGTTGTTATGGATTTTTGTGCTGCCAATCTAACCTTTAACCAATAGAGGTATCAGAAGAACCAGCCTGAGTATTTACAATTTAGCTAGACTTCACGACTGTACAATACACACAGCAAAGTCAGGCCATTAAACCAGAGCATGAGTTAGCGGAATACAGTGGTTTTCATCACAATATATAGCAAAAGAAATATGAGCGAGAAATGACACAAAATTGAAAATTAGTCATCTTTGAAATACAATGAAAACAGTAATAACTGAGAGTTGCAGTCAGAACAGTTGCAGTTTTCTCCCTAGTCTCTCTGCCAAAACATAAAGTATATCAGGGTTCAACATTGACGTTTTTGCCTGGTTTGATAAGTGGGTCAGAAATCTACTTGTTTTCCCACACGCCTGTACAAATTGTTGTATTCATTAGCAGCTATTAAGAAACAGACTAAAGTTAATTCTTATGTTTAATATTTATTTAAGTATATTACTCAGAATAAGGACAAAGTGTTTTATGGATGTGAGGCAGCAAACATTCTTGTATACTGAAAATGGTGTGACAAGCTCCCCTCCTTCTCCCCAGAGATGGACCCGTTAACTGTGAGTGAATGAGCTCAACTGTGTGTGACTGAGTGAGTGAAAGGACAGTCTATAGCGGAAGCCTTACATCGAAAAACCTTTTGAAACCATGCTGTTGGCTCTTGCTGTGGCACTCACCAACAATGTTTTCATAAACTTAACATGCCTGTGACAAACAACCCCGTTTTATCCGCCTTGTTTTCAAACTTGCGGTAAACTGCTTAATGCTGATTAATGGTGTTTCACCCATAACCTGTAATGCCACCCTACTAAATTCCTTTTTCCAGTTTAATTGAAATGCTCACTTGCGCTTCAGCTCATTAACTTGTCTTTACCCACCGGCATTTTCTCACGGGTACCCTCGATACTGCTCATGTACAACTCTCAAGAAGAGAAGCAAGTGAGATGGCTCACTCTGTAGCTACTTCCATTATCAGTATTTTAATTAAAAGTTGCTAGATTTACTAGCCTGACATGGCATTATATATACTGTATATATGGTATAGCAGCTCAATATTTTCTAAATAACATAATCAATGACTGTTAAAACAGGAAGCCACCGATCATACCCATTCATGGCTGAAACCAGCACACCGGGTTTTTCTAGTGACTTCAACTTGACCCATTTGTATACGACGCCCCAGGCTGTTGAGGATGTATAAAGAGGTCCGCACACACACACGTACACACGCACACACGCACAGACAAACACACACATAAGCATCCCAAACTACTACTACTTCCCTAGCAGTACTATCTGCTCACCAATATCTGCCCCCCTTTTCCTTTGTTGTTTTTGTTGTTGTTTCACAATGTTTTGGGAGGGTTTTTGTACTGTTATTTGTTTGATTGTTGTTGTATTAATGTCAGGATTCTGTTCTGTAATTTCTGTAGTCACACTGTCTCTCACCTATCTGCACCTTGATCTGTATTAATGCACCCTGCAATAAAAAAACAACTTAAACAGCACTATGCTCTGTGAGAATACTCCACATTGGAAACACACTGATAATTCACTATAAACAGTATAAGTAGGGGTGTAACGATTCGCATCGGACCTTAATGTGTTAGATATGAGTGCATCGGTTCGGACGGCCTTGTATCGGTAAAAAGCTGAACATGAATCGGATAAAAATCGATTCAGCTCTAGAGTATCGATATCTCATAAGGACGGGCATATGTTTAATTTTTGGCATCAATGAAGTGCCGTTTTAACTTTCCTCCGTTTTCTCTCTCCTCCTGCCTCTGCCTGCACCGCTCTCTCGCTGAACGCCTGCACACAAAAAAAGCACTCCCTCCTCTCTCTCCTGTGTCTCCTCTTCATCTGCTGAAAACAGACCGCACTGAAAACAGCGAAAGAAACATTGTACCGTGTCGCACCACCAAACTTTCAGAACGCGCAGGTGTAGAATAAGTTTGTGTTTTATAAGAAAGATGAGAAACTCTGCTGCAAACCATTTATGTAAAACGTGTCTGACAGCAGAGAACAGAGACACAAGTCTGACCCACAGAGACATCATGTGACTGAGAGAGCAGGTAACACGGAGCATCACTGTTCCTCCACACTGATCAAAACCACAGCACTCTTCATATGAAGCAGAGCAGCACATCATCTTACTGCAAATATACTAATATTTTACAGTTACAGTTTCAGGTTTGTTCAGATTCTCATTTAGGCTACAGTATCTCATTTACACATGAGATTCATAAGATGTTAACACCACTGTAATGTCTCCTCTCTGTCTCTACTGTTACTATATTTAGTAAAAATATCTGGATTGTCTTTTTGCAACTAATAGCACTCTACAAATGTAGCATTAATAGAATCAAAATGTAAAGATTCACACATTTCATTTTCTTGTATTGCATCATATCGAATCGTATCGTGACAGAACTGAATCGTATCGAACCAAATCGTTGGTCATTTAAAAATTTCTAAGATATATCGTATCGTTGAACATGTATCGAGATATTGATTTCAGAATATGATTTCATACTCTGACTGACCTGAGAGAACAGGTCATGTTCATGTTTTTAAAAAAAAAGAGTTGCCTTATCTCTTTGGTGTTTAGGGACCAACACAGAGTGCTGTCCACTCTTTGTAGCTGGAAGATCAGTGGTGAAAACATCCTTGAGGTGTACAAGTCTATCAAAAAGATTATTCTGTCTGAAGCACTCACACTTGGTAACTTGCATATTCAACATGGCTGAGTCCTGCTGGGAATTCCACAACTTAGTGGAGGCCTACAAAGAATCCAGGCCTGTTTGAATGCATTATTGTAGGCTACTTTTATTTCATGTCATTAAAAGTACTACTCTATTTTTTTTGCAAGGAAAGGTGAACTACAGCTGTCACCCCACTAACATTAACTTCAAGTGGCATGTTGTCCCCATCCTGCTTATCTCACAGCTTTCTCAGGAAGGCCAAGAGAGTCACTTCTCCCTTCTTCAAGAGTGATCAATGGCATCAGAATACTAGTCCCTAAACATGTTTTAACCACAGATATATTAAAAAATACTTAATCATCTGAGTTGGACACGACTGGTTATGGAGTGTATATTTATTGCTTAAAAGTGTAGCATACAGTCAAAAGGCACTCAACAAAACAGACAATATCTCCAGCATTATAATATCTGTTGTGCTCTTCACAGTCTTGGAAAGGGAACAAAGGAAGTGCAAGAAGAAGTATTAGATGGTCAGAATATTTATCAGCAACCTGACCCAGAGCAAGATCCTCTTCTGAATCCCTGCCAGTCAGTAGCGGGGGGCTTAGTATGTAAGAGATACACAGTCCTTTTAAAGTACTAGTGGAAAATGTATTCCCAAAAGTTAAATCCAATGAATTGACTGTTTTTTTTCATGGGGTTATTATTAAGCTATTAATTATAGCATACTCTTGGGTAGACGGTACAATTAAGGCAATTTATTGTTGCAGCTTTAAATAAAATAAAGTGTCAAAACCAGGTACACTGGACTGCATTATGCTGTTAATGAGCCCCTCTTGACTTTTTAAATAAAAGAAGGAACGCTCCACTGGTGCTGATGATAGGCTGCTTGTTGCCACACAGTTTCACCTCTTCTTGATTTATATAATATGCCTACACTTAGAGTAGCCTACAACACATCCTCAGAGGTATCACCTTAATAGTTTCAAGCTGACATTTTACCTAAAAGCATTAGTCCACTTCTCCGTGCTGCAGGCCTGTCATCTTCGACTCACTTTCATCTTCCTCTACTTCCAGTACTCTGATGCTCTGCCCATACGGAATTTTAAGGTGTTTATTTTTTTTACTAGGACTCTTTCCTATTTTATCACTATCTGGGGTCTAGGACTGCAGTTGAAATTAATTTAAAAAATTGACCTTTGCCTTTTATTGCTTCCATCTGTCTTTGGAACGTCTCCTTTCTCCCACATAACCAGATTTTTTTCCCTCTCCTCCAGAGCTTGAATAAGCTATATTAAAGTGGTTGGAATTTTATTTGGTTGCTTTATAAGAGCAACTATAAATACAACCACAAATGTAACTAACTGCCGGCCATGGGCATCATGGCCTCTGTGAAATTCCTGCCCTGTCCACAGACCTTGATGTGAGCAGTTTAAAGCAGAAACTACTTTCTTTAAAGGTCCGTGGATTATCTTGAGTAACCAGGTCATGATGTCTGAAAAGAGACATAGCTTTTTCAGTTCTTCAAATGACATTTTGAGCACCACAAGCTGAGTGCTATCTTGTTCCATTATATTTGAGAGAAGGCAGACATCTCGCCAAAACTTGGCAACTCACATTAAAACTGTCTTGACAGATAAACAGCACTACAGGTAAGAAGAAAAGTCAGCTTTATGCTTTGGTCAGCTTTATGCAGTATGTCCCATGACATGCAGAATTACACATAATCATGACAAGCAAAACAAAGTCTGTAATCCTCTGTCAATGTAATTTCTCATTCAGTATTATGAATAACTTAAATTCTTATGATTAATTGATCAATGGATCAGAGAGTTCTGAAACCTTCACAAGGTCTCCATCTTATCTCAAACTCTGGACACCCAAAGCCTCTTATCATAAGGTATGCCAAGGCCGTGCAGGTTAACTACAATGTCAATGCATGAATAAACATTCATTTATGTCCAATACAAGTCTACCCCATGAGAAGAATTGGAAACTAGAGCTTCAGAGGGTTCCTGCCCACTGTCACACCACTGCACACACATGGTCATTTGTTGTGTGATGTTGCCATGCTTGTTTGGTTGTTGTAATTGGAAAGTAAACAAAAAACAATCCTCCAATTCTGATGCAGAACGGTGTGCTGACAAGCACTTTGGTTGGAGCATACTGATGCCATAAGGGCTCATCCTCTGAAGAGCATGACGTCCACAGCGCATTCAATGGAATGTTTGGTACAACAGTGTTGTACAGTCTGACAGCCAGACTGAAACAGTCACCAACTAGCAAGGGCATCCTCACGGCCTGCTGCTAAAGGGCAAAACTGTACTTATACTGTTGTACATAAAGAATACATTTTCTAAACTCCTGTGGAAATAGCCATAAAGAGGCCTAAGTGCAAGCAAAATGCGTGCACACCTTGTTCCCACAAGCACCCGTGAGCAAAACTGCCATTATGCACACACGTAAGTGTATACACAATCCTGCAAATGAAAACACCTACACAGACAAACACACATACACATTCCCTGCATGTTGTTCTCCCAGCAGCTGGTGCTGGCAGAGACAGCTCTTTCAACTCAATACTCAGACAGGGAATTCATGGCAGAGTGTAAGGCTGTTCAACAGTGACCTCCTGGAACCTGTCTCTTCATCTCGCCTGTAAAATCTGATAAAGACTTAAATGAAAAATCTGTTGACTGCCAGACATCTTTTGTTATGCCATATATAATATATCATAATAAAAAATATTATTAGATTGCATCAGAGGACAGAGCTGTGTGTTTATCTTGATCCAGACATCTGTCCATCAATCCTTCATTCAAGAGCTATTTGAATATCCATCCATTGTCCGTAAACGCTTATCCTGGCGGGTGTCTGGGTGAGAGACAGGGTACACCCTGGACAAGTCAGCGCCAGTTCATCACAGGGCTGACACAAAGAGAAAACAAACAACCACTCACATTCACACCTACAGGAAATGTAGAGTTATCAATTAACCTATTATGCTGCCTGTCTTTGGACTGTGGGAGGAAGCCTGAGTGAACCCACTCAGACATGAGGAGAACATGCAAATTCCGCACAGAAAGATCCTGCCTAGCCACAAACTCCACAGCCCTCCAGTCAGCTGGGGGATTCAAACTCAGAACCTTCTTGCCATGAGGCGACAGTATTTGAATATATTCGGTTATATACAGTGGCACCTGAGTACATGGGACATTTAACAAATGGAGGACAATGAGAGTTGGTGTTGAGGACTCGTGGAGTAACCTGGCTGTATGATTTTAGATATGATGATGTTTAATTCTATCATAATTGTATGCATAAATCATCCATGATGTAAAACCAAAGCTCACAATTTGTCCCCACGCTGTACGGTTCGATCGTCAAGCCATGACCTGAGCACTCAAACTTGATGGGTAAAATGACCCGTCGGTCCCCGCAGACCATTCTGGCTATTGACAATTGTTAATAAAGATTCATTTTGAAGCTCTGAGGCAGGTGAAAGTTTGTTTGCTAGCAAAAATGCTAACACAACAGAGATGTGCTTACTTGACCATCTGTGCCATCCTGTGTGCTGGGAAAAAAAAGATGCGCTGGCATATGGACTCGTGGGAGGTTAGGAAGACGTGGACAGCCTGTCCATTTTGCAAAGAGAATTGAAGGTAAGCTTGCAACATCTTATTGTCTACATTTTCCATCCACTTGACATTGTGTCACCATGGAACTTTCACATGCACTGTTAGCCTATTCACAGAGTTGCAGTGAGAAAAAAAGCACTGACCTTAAGGAATTGCCTTGTGGCTCTGCTTTACTTACCTGGGGTCCGTTTCACAAAGCAGGTTCAACAAACTCTGAGTGTAACCCTGAACTCTGAGTTGATCTACTCTGAGATAGGAAACTCAGAGTTTCCGGTTTCAGAACAGCTGATTTGAGTTGGTTTAATTAATCAACTCGGAGTAGTTTCACCTGGAGTTACGCGCGTGCACCACAACTATAAAAAGCCAGCATCAATGGAGCCCCGATTCGACGAGTCACCATGGCAACGGGGAAGCAGAAGGCTGCGTTTTTCATCCCGCTTGAATTGGAAATCTTAATGCGCTCATATGGTGAGTTTAACACGTTTTTAGAAAGAAGTGCAACACCGCTGCAGCTGCAAAAGAGAGGGAGACGGCGTGGGAGAACATTGCTGCCCGGGTCAATGCGTAAGTTTAAATGTAGTCCGTTGCAATCACAATAATAGCCTATTATTATAATATCATTATTAATATAACCCCACACCTCTACCCCGCCCACACACACCCACGATATTATTATTAGCCTAATATAACTGTTTGAATGGTAGCCTATTAAGTTATTTCATTTAGGTGCATACAGTTGCCTTACTTAAATGCTCTGCATCCCCGACATTATACAAAAAACTTCCACTTGCAAAGAACCGCAGCGCAACACACAATATCTGATGTTATCAAGTTACCTCTCTCTGTGAAACAGGCTGTTACCCCTCTTTCTCTGGTTTGAGTTACCTCCCTTTCTGAAACGGAAAACTCAGGGTTTCCCTCATTTCAGGGTTAACAGACTCAGAGTTTTCACTAAACCTGCTTTGTGAAACGGACCCCTGTGCAACAGCCTGACAATGGCTTCCTAAAATTTCTGACATGTTAGAAATTTATCAGAACGCGGGAGCAGTTGAGCAATCTTCACTCAACCCCTGTACACTGCACTGCAAATGACCCCCGACAAAGCTGAAATTTGGTCTGAAAGGAAAAAGCAGTCATGCAGCTCAAAAATCGTGTCAGAAACATGATAAAAATGAAACAGTGTATGCTGAGCTTAATGTAAGACTGTGTTTGGAAGTGCAGTGCATGTAATAACATTTGACTTGATGGCTAAATAAGGTATTTTGGGTTTCTGTATTGATACTGGGTTTGCAAGGTAGATGGACTGAGATATACAATATTTCACATGGCTAAGTTTTGGATTCAAAGTTAGATAAGGAGCACAACAAAAGTCAAAAGTGAGGTATGATCTGGTAGATCAGCATAAGGCCATCCTTAAGGCAGGCCTCCTGTCTGGAAGATCAGTGCTGTGAGTTGAGTCCAGGAGTTTTACATGCAGACTTGTGGGTGTGAAACTATTTTAAGGTTGAGACAGAAACTGCAAGCCACCCCCAGACCTCAAGGCAGTCAGCATCTTCTGAGGCGAGTAGGAAGCACAGTTAGCCGGCAATAATAGTAACAATGAAAGGCAGCTACAGTACCTACCCTACAATTAATCCTGTCCAAATAACTTTTTTGCCAACTCTAAGATAGAAATTGATGTAGATGGGACCCAACCAGAAACAAAGAGCTGTAATTATTTCTCAGCGTCTAAAAGGTGAACGAGACCTTATTTATTCAGATGTTTTGAATTCTCATAGCAGGAAAAGCACAGAGACAGAATATGGAAGCCCTTTTAAGATTTAATAAGTAGTGATAATTCATTCTTAATGTTTTATATTTTTAAGTTAACATAGCTATAAAGTAATCTTGACAAGTTGCAATTCTAATTAACAATATCTTAAACTCAATTTTCACTCATCATAATTTTAATTGTTGATACCAACAATTCCATTTTTACTAGTGTCAGTGTTTGTTGTAGATATCTATGCCATGGCAACAGCTGCATATGTGGCCAGTAGCTATTTCAAATTTTGCTACTTTTATCTTTTAATGAGGTGTGGGGTTTGGATTAGCAGTGGACCCTGAGATGATCAACAATGTGCACATAGCATCATTCAACAAGCAGCCAGATCAGTTGGATGCATCATTGGGACCACCCCACGAGAAGAGGAGGTGAGCGGGAATGAGAGCCATGCTAACACAGCTTGTACTTTAAGCTGCTTCTGGCATGTCCACTCAGAAAAATGAAACTTTGGTCAAAATGTAATTTCTACATATAAATATATATATTCTGTCATGTCAAAATTGATTTGATTTGATTGATTGATTTTATCTGATTTTATCTGTTGACTGTTTTTACTGACTCGTTCTTTTATTGCTATTGTTTATTGTTGTCTGTACTGTAAATGTAAATGTGCTTTATTTATACAGCCCTTTACAACAAACCTTTCGGTGAACCAAAGTGCTTTACAATAAAAGGAGTGAAAACAATGAGAGACAATAAAAACAATAAAATCAATGAAAACAAAATAGAATAAAATACAATAAATCACATACAATAAAAGAAAGTTAATGTCATCATGCTACTGGGTTGTGAAAGCCATCCTAAATAGATAGTACTGTGCACTTTGAGATTTGTTTTCAAATGTAAAGTGCATTATAAATAAAATCTATTATTATTATTATTATTATTATTATTATT
>JAJHUR010084681.1:0-13165 GCA_027495735.1 Lutjanus campechanus
CAAACTATAGTGTACACTTAAAGCTGTTGCTTTGTTTTTTTTAAAGGTAGACCTTATTTAAGTCAAAGTCAGAAGTTTCCAAAAAATAAAACAAATACTGAAGTAAAGTACAGATACTCAAAAAATGTACTTAAGTACAGTACTCAAGTAAATGAACTTTGTTACTATCTACTGCTGCTACTAATGGACCTTATAGAACCCCATTTTAAAGAATCTGAACTATCCCTTGAATCTTTTTTTTTTTTACTACAAAATACACATTTTTACATACTAAAACAGCACATGCTGTAGGTCAGCTGAAATCAGTTAAAAAAACAACAACAAAGATGTTAAAATGAGAGCAAGTTTGGAATAGTTACCTTGTTTGTCTGCAGAACATGGGCATGCAAACACGCAGGAAGAGCATGTAGCCATAAGTAAGCATACGACCTGATGGCATACAATGGAGAATATTCCCATGTTTGCATCCCTGTGCCGTACAGCAAGTAGTGCATCTGTCAAAACAGTCATCACAACAATTATTACAACTGTTGCTTATTATTAATACAATTGTTACTTTTTTTAAATGAAAACATAAACCCTCTAAGCTGATAGCAAAAAGCAACGACATAGGTTAAAGCACTGAGCCCCTTTCCCACAAAACCTCTGGGTTTATATATGCAGCAACTTCAACATGCAGAAACCTTGGTCAGGTCATGTGCTGAAATGTTTTTATAAGGGCTCAGGAAATTAGCATTTTATTTTCTAAAACATACATAGTTCCAGCAAAATTTGATAGAAAAACTTCCAAGAAAAAAAATAATGGAGCTGTCCTTTAAAGAAAGAGAGGAGAGAGATTATTCTGACATAGATATTAGAAAATCCCTGGACAGGTCACAAATGACAGCATATTACAATGTAGGACAGTTTAGACAGTAGTGAGTTGTACTCACAGGCTCCCAGTAGTTGAAGGTTTCATCGCAGTCTGAGATGTTGCTGAGCAAAGCTGCACAGAAACGCGCAGAGAGCAGGCATTTAAATGCAGTTGAACCTTCTGGAGCCCATACCTGCCCTCCGCGACTTATTGACCTATTAGGGAAAAAAAAAAACAATCACCCAGATGTTAGATACAACATAATATTCACTAGGGTTGATTTCAGCATCAAAATGTATTAAACAACACTGAAATGCGGGATTCCTACATGATATACTGTAAAAAAAAAAAAATTAACAAGGTGAAAAACTCAAAATTTCACCAACTAATAACGTATTGTTGAGATAATTTACTTTTCTTCTTTAGATAAATTTGACTATTTGAGTTTTTGAATAATTTAACATAATTTGCTGTCTTTTCTTTTTGCATGTTGGTGTATTTTGGAGTGAACTGTCCCTTTAAGGACCACTTCATGCGTGTTTATAGTAACAGTCATACACTCCTCTTGTGTGGGGCAGTGTTTCCTCTGCTTCACACCCATCTTCAGATTAGTTAGATTAGTCGCTTCAGCTGCAGCTTAGCATTGATCCTCACGTTACGTTTTGTTATGACACGTCATCCTACAAACTGCCAAAAAAGAAACCTTGCAAAGGACTTCAGCATCGTTTCAAGCAATCACTGATTTAAAATAAACCTTAATTTCCGTGCTGTGTGTGAGCTGACAAACTGGTTGATTAGTTGTCAGCAATCATAAATGTGACAGTTAAGTGTTGACAGTTCGGGAGAATGAATGAAGCTGACCAGGTAGCCCAAATGCGATACACTGCTCAATTAAAACAAAAACGTTACATCGAGTAAGTTACTGTAATGGAAACACAACTTAACAGCCATTACATTTTAAACTACTGCAAACACATAGTCCTGTACGTTGTTTAGTGGACTACATCAGTCGTTGTTGTGTTGTTGTGATCGAAACTTGCTTTACGTATCAAAGTAGCTAGCTAGCTAGCTAGCAAGCTTCCCCTACTCACGTCGAGAAGGGAACCCCAGACTCGCGAAAAAAATTCGCGAGAGTGGTTATTAAAACTCTAATTGTTGCTTTCCCTTACTACAACTAGGTGTCTTTGTCCCTAAATCTAAGCAAATCTTACAACATCAATGCAACATTATTATCATAATCTGTTCATGCAATATGCACAAAGAAGGAACAACTCGTACAAATCTCGCGAGAGTTTCACAAATCAAGGGTTCCCTCCTGGCCACGACCCGTTCAGGCTGTCAGTCAGACCAGTGATGGAGCTCACCGCACCTGCGTGTCTAACGTCTCTTCTCCCAGGTTATACTCACTCTTGTCGAGTCTCTGTGATTTTACTGTCATCGCCGCCTTTCTCCTCTTTCAGTGGCCGAGCTTCGGCAGGGACGTTCACGTTGTTTGCATCTTGTCTGCTGCCTCGCCTGGTTCGCTGCCGGAGCGCCTTGGCCGCCATGTTTTCCGATGCTGCTCCCGAGTCGCACTTCGTTCATTTTCGCCGCTTCCCGGTTACTGACAGCGCTCATCATAGGGTATATGTATCAAAGCCGTAGAAAAAAAAAAAAACTCATTATCAGACTTTTCCAACGGCTTTGAGCTGCACGATAGGCTCTGAGCCACGAAAAATCCCCAAACTGTCCCACAATTATTTTTTTTCCTTTTAATAAGTACCATGAGTAGTTATTTTCAGGAAACGTTACAGGAAATTATGAACTCCTTAAGTCTTAATCACAACAACATCAGAGGAACAGTAGTAAAAACTAAGTACATTTATTCAAGCACTGTACAATTTTGAGGCACTTCTACTTTACTCAATTAAAGTACCAGAGTGAAATAGTCCATTCATGTGGAATGATGGGAAAAATGATTTCCTGACTGGGAAAATTCATGCTAACAAGTCTGAACAGCAACTCAGAATGTTGGAGAAAATGTTGTTACAGGAGTTGCTAAGTTGTTGTCTGTTGACATCATATATGTAGAAATATAGTAGACGAGAGTAAATGTTTGGTTGATAACTTTTTATGAATTCTCGTATTGCATGTCAGTTTTTGGTCACATGTATTTGTCATATAGTATTAGGTTGTAACCATTAGTTGCTGTCCACAAACCATGACCTAGATGAATTAGAAATGTTATTTATTAATATTAACCCTGTTAACAAGTCCCCTACTCTCCCCTTAAGTCCCCCCTATTCCAAGTAGTATCCATGTCGTTTCCACTTTAGGGCATAAAAGCACATGAACACACCGAAGTCAGAATAATGACTTCCCATCTCTGAAGCTGGGACAATTCAAGGAGAACATGAATGCACTATAAGATTTAGTGGCATGTGGTTGTGTGGAAGTGCCTGGAAGTGCCTGGTTTGTGTGGAGGGGCTGCCTGCCCTGTCCACTCTGCCAGAGTCTGCACAGTGATCACACAGCTCAATCATGAGCAGAGCTCAGCTGTCAGATGGCATAAAGCCTCATTTTTATATAATCAAATTACTGAACAAAATCAAATTGATCAGAAAAATGAACACTTCAACAATCATCAGCACGATAAGAACTTCCTAAAATGACAGAAACCATCTGTAGGAAAAAAAATGATATGACGTGTACTTTGATGTTTTAATTTGGCCCATGCCATTTGTGACTTGTAGTGCAGCCAGCCACCAGGGGGCAACCAAGATGCTTTGGCTTCACCTTTGGGAAGCTGTGATCCTGTCCACTTTTAATATACTGTCTGTATGTTTTATAAATGATACACATGACCCGAGTTCTCTGTAAGTTTGACTCCTCATGATTCTTATTGTCAGGTGATTATACATCAATGAAAACATATTACATTACTTTTCTGCTGTTTTATGCTAATATAAATCCTTCTAAATCTTACACGCTGGAACTTTATGTCTAACTAACTGCTACTTTATACTCTCCTACATTTCAGAGTCATATATTGAACTTTTTTTTTTTTTTACTTCACTACAGTTCTTGATTGTGACTTTGATTTTATATATGAAACATCTGATCAACTCATTAATTATGATGCATTTTAAATGAAATGCCCCACAGATCTTTTTAGTTATGCTACTGATCAGACTTACTCAGGTTGGAGTCGTGTGAAGACATGCTGGGATTTACATGTGGTTATCATTTACTTATAACATTAATTATGTTTGACATTTCCCAAGAACAAAACTAAGCCCTTGAAATCCTGAAAAAACAAATTTTTATTTTGTTGTACACACCAGTAACTCGTATACAAAATATCTTGCGGGACCTTGGCGGCTCAATAATTTAACAGTCTGAAAGGGGCCATTTTGCATAGTAAGTTCTAGGGCTGCAACTAACATTTATTATCATTTTCAATTAATCTGCTGATTATCTTATCAATCAATCGATTGTTTGGTCAATAAAATGTCGACAGGTGGTTTGTCAAAGCCTATGATGACTTCCTCAAGTATCTTGTTTTTCCCACAAGCCAAAGATACTTAATTTACTGTCATAAAGGAGAAAAGAACCTTGAAAGTATTCACATTCAAGAATATGGATTTTGACTTTCTATTTTTAAAATATTACTCAAACTGATTACTAGATTATCAAAATACTTGGCAACTAGTTGAATAATACTTTGATACTTTTATACTAAGCATGATTTAGAAGGCACTTATCAAAGAGTACTCAATATTGTTTACTTTGAAGTCAGTAAAGGATCTGAGTGCTTCTTGCAGCACCACAGAGGAATAAAGTGGCTTTGTTACAGATGCTGATACGATAGAGATTATTGATTTCAGGACTGTTTGAATGCAAAATACTTGCCTTTATGCTTTGTCACAGCATCCTCTAAAACAGCTGTTCAGAGATTGAGTTGTGACCTACACATGGGTCACAGAAAAGTTTATTTGGGTCACCGTATTTAAAAAAACAAAAACAAAGAAATTCTGCAAATTTCAAGATTTACATCTGGAGTGCACCTTTAACAAAGCATCTAAAATGTGTATATGTTTTCAATAACACATGTCAAAATAATATAAGTTGATGCAGAAATGGCAGTAAAAATGGTGAGGGATATTCTTTTATGCACAAATTAACTCTTTATTGATAAGGCCTATTGTAAATTGGATCACAATGGTTTGCCATTTTTAAAGAGAAAAAAAGTTTGGAAACACTGCTCTACAATCTGACTTTTGCTATTTTACAGTAATCATCAATAGACTGCACTTATGTTAAATAACAGGTTTATTGTATGATAATTACAACACACTCCAACCACATTTAAAATACATATTACAACAAGAAACGTCTCAACCACTGTAAACATGGTTCAACTACAGTTATGCAGATTATACATATAATTTGCTTAGCGGTATAACTGAAGATTCCTAAACCCCATCCCTTTTTGGAACCTCAGGCAACTTTTTTTTAACTGTAAACACTGACTTCATAAACAATAAAAACAGACACTACATAAAATACATTAACACAGAGACAATAAAACAAGTAACAAAAAACACTGAAATATTAAACAGAGTACACTGTAAAGTAACCATTAACCTCTGTCAACTCTCTTTTGTCCGATTCCTGTACTTAGATATGCTATGTGCTAAGCTCGTCTATGTTTTAAAGAAAAACACATTTTTGAAGGTGGTTATAAGATGTTCCTAGTGAACCTCTAAAGCCTACATGTCATCTTAAATTAGCTGATGTTAGCAAAACACTAGCTACTAAGCTACCTAATCTACATCAATTGTTAGCTAGCTAGTTAATATTAATGAATTATATTTATAAAGCACTTTATCTTTCTTATTCAAAGTGCTTCATGGTGAAGGAGGGAAACCTCAAACACCACCAAGCTAGCTAGTGTTTTGCTCTGTAGCAAAAGGACAGCTAACTTGCTAGCTAGCAATCTAGTTGCATTGGATAGCTAATTTTAGAAAATACTAGCTGACTAGCAGGCTAATCTTTTTATTGCCTAGCATTTTGCAACATTAGCTAACTTAAAATGAGACAATATATGTAGCTTTTACAAGTCCTCCACAAGCATGTTTTTACCATTTTCAACAATTTCCCCCTGGGGATCATTAAAGTATTTTTGATTCTGATTCTGATTTGCTTTTCTAGCATCAGGAACCTAGAACATAGCATCTAAATACACGAAATAGTAAGAAAGCTCACCAAGATTCTACCTGGTATCAGTCTTGCTCAACTGTTATTGGAGCATAAAGCTAAAAGAGGTGGGACTTAGGAAGGGTCAGTTATAAAGTTTATAAGACAATGAGGCTGATGATATACTTGCTGTTTAACCCCACATTTGTATTTATGTATGCTTATTGTTGATTTCTGAGAACATGCAGAATTATAGCTCCAAATGGATACAGGATATGCAAGGCAGCCATGATGCGTAGGGATGAGTAGGAATGAATAGGGGTGCATATGTGAATACATAGTTAAACGGAAGTATATCTCCAGCCTAGGACGTTAAATCCCTGTTCCCTCCAGAGATTAAGATGTAGCTACCTGATGGTGACTTGCAACCGAGTGGAAAGTAAAGATTCCAGGTGTTGATGAAACTGAAGGGCTTGTGTGTGTGACAGAGCATGTGTGTGTGAGTGGTAGGTGAGTCTGTAGCAGTAGCTGGTTTGACTCAGGTCAGGATGTGAGAATGTGTCAACGAGTTTAACTTGCTCTACGGTTCCGTGACTGGCCTCTCGCACCACAGCGTGGAACTTCCTCTCCTCCCACGTCGGCCCAGTCCAGAAGCTGATGTCAAAGCTGATGTGCTCTGGGAACAGAGAGAATGGGCGGAAAGGTTTCCCTGGCAATGGATGAGATGCAAACTGTTTTAAAAAGCGTGGGTCATGTGACCACAGCAGCCGCCAGTCAGGGAGCGAGAAGAGAAGCAGGGCAAGGAGGTCCAAATTTAGGGACACGGTGACTTGGCTAATGTTGTCACTTGCACTAACTGCAGACACCCGTCCAACCAAACCCATTGGCTGTGCCATCAGACGCAGACCTCCCTGTTCTGAAACCAGGGAGACCCCGTAGGGAGTGAGCAGCGTTTCCAACCTTTGTCCGAATAATCTGATTGGTTTACATTCTGATGGAAAAACACCTCTGAGGAGAAGCTCATGAAAGGAGGGCAGAGCCCAGGTGTTGACGGACACATTCCTGAACACTACGCCACTAATGCCAAATAACAAGCTAGTAACACCATTAGAGCCCCCAGAGGGCCTCTCAGTCTTAAGTCCTTCAACTTCAACACTTTCATTATTGTCCTCATTCTCCCCACAACTCCCTGAATTGTTAATCAACTCTTGTTTTCTACTTAGGAGCTCTTCCATCTGAGGGATCAGTGACGGACGCAGCACGTGAAGCTCGCTTTCCCCTTCAGGATCAACATCCAGAGAGCATGCAGACCTTAAGCACTCCACTGCTTTGCTTCTCACCCTGTCCATTTTGTCTGAGGTAACACATGTGGCTGACGGGGCATCTGGCGTGTCCAAAAACTGATCTTTCGCTTTGTTCGTAGAGGTATGAACATCAGAGTTGAGGTCTGTCTGAAGCAGGTGGATCCAGTAGCAGTGAATGCTGTTGATGTCACGGCAGAGTGCCTGCAGCTGTTTGGCCGTGAGGAGGAAGGGAACGGTCTCTGTCGTCATGGAGACCGACCACTTCTCCGCCAGTCCTTGGAGAAGAAAATCTTGCACCAACCTGACAGGATGGACAGAGCCTGAGCAGAGAAATCCCCTGATGAAAGAAAGGAGACAGTGAGGACGTGGTTACATGACATTTTTTGCGTTGGTGGCTTATTGCTCAAAGAGCATTAGAGTGTCTGTGTTACTGTACCTGAATATGTAATCACTGAGCTCAGCTGGTATGTTGTACTTGACTTTTTGCCCTTCAACAACCTCCTCCACTTCAATTGTCTGAACAGAGGTGTAGGGGAGGCTGCGAGTGAACACGTGGAGCAAAGCTTTCTCTACGTGAAAGCCCTTATCCTGGCTCCTGTACAGCAACAGCAACACCATCGTTAGACAGCAGCAGTATGCAAATACACATCAAACACACACACAAGGATACAAGGGGCTGTTTCTATTTATACACTGCAACACTCACCTTTACTCCTTACCTGTATCCAGTGCACTTGTAGCTCTGGTATTTTTCACTTTCAAAAGGACGGACGTCAGTAAGGATCAGGTGAGCCTCTGCTGCCATGGCAGCCACCTGCCAGCTGTTGTGCCACTCCCGCTGTGGGTTGTCCACTGGTGTCCCACCCTGTCCGTTGCACAGGGAAACATGAACCTCCCCATCTTCAGCCAGCACCTGAACACAACTGACAGCACAGACAAACCCAAGTATTCAGTACAGCAATGCCAAATATTGGATTTTTCCCCAATATTCAATTGACAATATATTCTGAGATATTTTCCAACTCATTTTGCGTGATTGGCGATTAAGATATATGCTAGAAATGAATCTGATTAAATAACGGTATCAGGGTCCGAAATTACACACTCATCAATGTCACACACATGATTGCCACATATCTTCTATTTGTAACACTGCATCAAATAGTGCTAACTGAGAGATGAATTACACTTTATACTTTTACTCTGCATTTGCATGCAACATAAGTTGAAACGATAGAGCTGGACTGAAGAAATGAACTAGTCACCTCACTTGTGGTGTAACAATAAACCAGCACAAAAATTACTAACAGAAGCCACCATAAACCACCATCTTCTGGACAAACACATTATAAACACTAACAAACATTTGCATTTTGGAATATAAAATAGCAAACTTCAGCGAACAAACTCTCAGCATGGCATCATGGGAAATTACGCAAATGAGGGCTGTCTCTCAGCCTATCAGTTACACATGTGAATGTCACAAGCCAAAATCATACAGCTCCCAAAATGGCCAAAGGACACCATTACACAAGGTACATTACACATACTACACAAGCTTTCCAGACTGACACTCAGTTTCAGCTTCATGTAATCTTACTACTTATAACTAATAATAATAATAATGATAAGAGGAAGAACAATAACCATCATAAACATCATTTAATGAAGAGTGCTGGTATCGGTATAGCATCATTATCTGCAGATGTTCATATTCAGATATTGGATTGGAACTGAAAAAAGTGGCTCAGTACATCCCTATTATGTGCACTTTTTTTTTTTTTTTACACCTAATTGCAAAGAACATTAAGTCCCTCCTGTAATGGAAGTCACATATTATTATGCCTACTCTTATGGTGATGACCCACTGGCAGACTGGCATATACATCTGCAATACAATGCTTTTCAAAATGTACACATTCACTGGGCAAAATAAGAAAACTGATGGACGGGCAATTAAATTTGTAGTGTGGAAGGAATGCGGAAGGAATGCGATTTGGCCCCTCATTAGTATGAAAGGCTCTGAATAAAAAAAATGCAAATAACAACTTTGCAATCCGTTTAAAAAAAAGCTCCAAAACACAGACATACTTATGTCAAATGCAAATTAAAGCAATAAATATATGTATACAACCCCTATTCCAAAATAATTGAGACGCTGTGTAAAACCTGAATAAAACTAGAAAACTATAAAATTCAGAATGAGTGTATATTTAGAAAAAACAATGAAGTTGATTAGTTTGAACATTAAAAAGTGTCCCAACTTGTTTGGAATCAGGGGTTTAAGTCTTTGACAAACAGGAAGAAAAAAAGGTTCAAAATGAATCTCAACACATATATGTTATAATTCCATTTATAACAGGTGACATGACGTAAAAAGATTTACATGATGGATGCTACAGACAACAGAAAATGTTATAAATAGATTGAATTTCATAGTATGATGCAGTTATACCTGAGGAAGAATTTTTTGAGAAGTTCTCTGTTCTTTTTAACACCACTCTTTCTCCCGCAGTGAGGAAAGTTAAACACCACGCAGTCAAACACACGGCCCTGGAGTGAGGCACATTCCCCCAGCTTTCTGCAGTCCACCTCAAAGAGCACAGCTCCACCTGTTCAACAAATATGAAAAAAAAGTGAACAAGTGTAGTCCAGTGGAGGAGGAAGTACTCAGATCCTTTACGTAAGTATGAGTAGAAATACAAAGTAAAAGTCCTGAATTCGAAATGTTATTTAAAGCTACTACAACTGGTTATGAAACCATCTCAAATTTAATACTAATGCCTCTATATGACCAAGAAAAGCAGATTAGCCCTTCAGTGAGAGTAGTGGCTATTTCTCTATAGCTATTCTTAATGTCTGCCACCAGGTGGAATTCTCCTTGAAATCAACCAGTCAAAAACAAGTTTTTATTTGCATGATTTTAATTTCATTGTTACATTTTGTGGTTATGACAGTGGGAACACTGCTGTTTTTGTCCACAGAGGCCTCCAATTAAAGCATCTAGAATTAAAGAGATAAACTTTGACATAATACAAAAACACAGGAGAAACCCACTCCTTACATCTAAAATAAATACAAAAATATTGAGTGATTAAGAGAAAAAAAACAACCTCAAAACCATGCTCCCCCATCTACCTGCGACTGTGTTTAAAACTTGGTTCCATCTGCAAGATGCAAGAGAAAAGACAGCCAAATCTTCTCAAAATCTTTCAGCTTGTCCTTAATGATAAACTGGATTCTCTTAAGGTGAAGTGTGTCCATTGGTGCTGTGACCCAAGATTTTTAATCTTTCTTTTTCCAGAATAATAAGATCAGCTTTTTTGCAGTAATAAGGCCATTTGCCAAGCGACATTGTTGTGCCTGTTTAATTTTCTTTACCACTTTGGATATCCCCAGATTTATCAAAATTGGGTCTGGGTCTATCTGGGCACTGAGCACTTTAGACAAAAAAATAGAAGAAAACCCAGTAAGCTTGTATTTTGGAGCAGAGAGCAAAGCTATGAAGTAAATTACCTTCCCCTGAATCCTTATGTGATGTATGGAGAGTACTGTTTTCAGATCTTATTTTGTGAATGGTTTTCAATGTGGAGCCAATTTTAGATACTTTGCACACTACTGCTCAGATTAGAAATACAGTACTGCCTTATGACACGTAAGTATATCATATAATATATAGTATATCATATAATTAATTATGTATATAACTATCAGTGTCGGATAAATGAAATGAAGTAAAAAGTATAAAATTTTCTTCTTAAATGTAGTAGAATATAAGTATAGAATTGCAGTGATTAATAGATTATGAATCCATTTTTAAATTAATCACCATTTATTTTGATAATTGATTAATCGAACCGAGTCATTCTGAAAGAAAAACAAATGAAAATTCTCAGATTCCAGCTTCTCAAATGTGAATATTTTCTGGTTCCTTACTCCTTTATGACAGGAAACTGAATATCTTGGGTCTGGGAAACA
Organism: Lutjanus campechanus; assembly: GCA_027495735.1. Classification (NCBI taxonomy): domain Eukaryota; kingdom Metazoa; phylum Chordata; class Actinopteri; order Lutjaniformes; family Lutjanidae; genus Lutjanus; species Lutjanus campechanus. Next base: position 11,314 of record JAJHUR010084681.1, read on the forward strand.
CTGATTTACATTTTTCACAATCTTTGAGAGCAATTTTCTGACAGTAATTGACACATTACTCAACAATGAAAATAATCGTGAATTGCAGCGCTTTATAAATATGAAGTAGCAGAAAGTGGAAGTGCGGGTATGTCAAAATTGTACAGTACTTGAATAAAAGTACTTAGTTACTTCACACCACTGGTGGTGTGGTGCTGCAGCTCCAGACAAATATGAAAGTACTGACAAACTCTTACCCGAGTCCTTGATGATTTGAATGTTACTGGCTGCACCTTCATGCCGCAGTGCCTCCTCCTGACGCTGCAGACAAGTGGCCGTTATGCTGGTCTCCGTTTCAGAGAGTGACTGACTCACAGAGGCAGAAAACGAGAAGTTGCCCTCTCCCACCAGCAATATGGACCGTGAGGGAGACATGTCCAGAACAAGCTGAAACGAGAGGGACACGCAAAAACTCTGAAGGATTGTCCTGAAATCTGCTCCCTCTTTTTCAGCTCTAACTGTGAAAGACAGAGACGCGCCGCGAGAGAGACAACTGCCGCCTTAAAAGTCTTCTTCGGGGTCTAAAATGATCGTAGTAATGTCATATTTTATTCAATAACGTTCGCATTTTGTCTCTAAAACGGCCTCGATTGAATTACAGAGATTGTATTGACTGTAATGTAGAATAGAGACGTTGACCTTCTGCTGCTGCAGTACACGAAAGCCGAGCAATATTATCTCACCTGTGGCAGCTTGCGTTGGACGCTGTGTCACACATATAGTAGTCCGACAAGAAACAACACTTCATGAACGTTACGCTATATATCCGGGTCGGGTCTAGAAGGGAACCCTAGATTTCCAAACTCTCGCGTGTGCGCACTTGATAAAACAGAGAAACGTTTAATGTCACTTTTCATTTACTTAATTGACCCATTATTTGTAGTTTTTTAAATGACGATTTAGTTTTCAGTCGCAGTTTGGTTAGGTTAAGGCATAATAGCTACTTGTGTAGGTTTAGGCACAAACACTACATGTGTTGGGTAATTTTAGTCACAGAACCTACCTAGGGTAGAATTAGAATAAAAATAATACTTGTGTAGTTTCAGGGACGGCATAAACTACGTGTTTATGGCGTCTTCACAATGTTAGACTTCTGACGAGCACAAGGACTCGTTGTCAAGGCAACGACTATTGGCCAATGACAATACAGTAGTAGTGACCAATCACAGCACACTAAAGCGGGACAAGTACACATCTCGCGAGAGTTTCGAGAATCTCGCAAATATAGGGTTCCCGTCTAGATACGACCATTTTCAGACCACAGGATTCCCGTCATGGTTTCAGTGGGAAGCATTTGCAGGGTGGTGCAGCACATCTGGAGGAGGGAGCTATTTGCAGCATCAGTAGATCCCAGCATCAATTACCTTCGCGTATTTGTAGTTTATCTCCAAAAATTTCACCTGACAGCTTCTCTGATGTGCGATTCTCAGTTCCGCTCGGGATTTTAACGTCTCTCAACAACGACGGAGGTTGGTAGTAAAAGAACGAGAGCACATATCTGTCTGTTTTTGATGATGCTAAGGTCATGCTAGCTAACGGAATTGCTGCACCTGCACATGAAAACAACAGACAACCTTGCATGATCCACATGCACGTAAATTGAATATAAGCCAATTTAAAGGGGTAACAAAATAGATATTTTATTTTGTTTATTTTATTTGTATCTTTTATGTCATTGACTTCTTCTGTTACTGTGAATGTATGTTTATGTCATAACAGTTCCTTATCTTAATATTACTTATAGTCAGAACATTTTTACTCGGGCTGCAAATAGGGCTGAGAAATATAGCTTATCGATATTATATTATATTAT
>JAJHUR010084683.1:0-30842 GCA_027495735.1 Lutjanus campechanus
GTGAACGTGTCAGAGCCGGAGTCTTTGGAGCTGACGGTGTCCAACCTGAAACCAGAGGAGAGCTACAGCTTCAGAGTCATCGCTTATAACGACGTGGGGCCAGGAGAGAGCTCCGCCCCCCTGAGGATCACCACCAAACCAGACCGTAAGACACACACACACACACACACACACCTACACACACACACACACACACACACACACACACAAACATTGTGTTTTAATTTATTTTTGGTCATATACACATACCTATACTTTTTGTGTGTTGTGTACATTTCTTTGTATTTCTTAAAGGGACAGTTCACAGTTTAAAAAACACATTTCAGCTGAAGAGGATGCTAAAGTTTACTGGCACAAGCCTCTCATCCATGAGTAGATGCACACTTTCTTCTCCGTGGTGATATGGTTGGAGGGTATAGTTTGGTAGAAAGAAAATAGTTCCTACATGAAACTGTTCACAACAATGTCTGTAGATTATCTTGATTAAGGACAAATATTTAGATTTTGGGGTGCACTGTCCCTTTAACATGTTATATGTCCCTATGTTGACTTTTCGCTATGTTATTAAGATTTAAAAAAAAATGTAATCAGATTATTTCTGATGGGAACATTTCACAGAGATGCTGTCCGGCCCAAAGAAAAAACAGCTGAAACACATTTCACAAGCCATCAGAAATAGAAGCACTATAACATATATATAGCACATATAGAAACCAGCCAGCCTCACAATATTAAGCCTACAAACAACTCATAATGGAGTACTCTCTTAAAGAGGCACTTCACTGATTTCACACACACACGTAGTAACGCGATGAGTACTGCTCAGTCTGTGAACACACTTATATAATGTTCATCATATGTGATATAAAAATTGAATCAGTAGGATTTTTCTGAGCTGGTTGTAAAATGCAAAAAATCAGGAAATACAGGCAGAGAGCTGCAGGATCTCTGCAGATAGAGACACCACACACTTCTAGTGTCATAAGAGATCATTAAAAGGCATTATGTCATATGAGTCTGACTTTTTTAGGAAAATGTTGCAGATTATACCTTTAAGTTAGTAAGTCAGTAATAAGAATCATGATGCTATGGTTTAAGATCCAGTGTTTTTGGACCTTGAGCCATACTAGAGACTAAAAATGTGGATATCTTTGCTCACTCTGAGGCTGTTTACACCTGGTATTAATATGTGTCCAGCGGACAGTGTGTACACAATGTGTCCTGAGCCACACTGAAGGACCGCCTACTCAGCTAACCTCCTCTAAGTCCACCATTTGGTTCACTGTAATGCAAATGATGTGTTTGGGCTCTCTTACCTGCAAAGATAAGCAGCAGATGTTTGTGAACACACTGTCTGTTTCAACTGATTTCACCACTGAACTCGACACCACAATATCCCTTTAAAAAATCGCACATTTTTTGAGAGTTGTTGAGTGAAAAGAAACTTGATAAACTTTGCAAAACAGCCACAGCAAATTCCTAATCATTGGTGCCTTTTTGTAAATTCGGCATTAAATGGAATACTGGAAATTGTTTCTTGCCTTGTAAAAAACATTGTTAGTCGTGACATCACTATACCAATGGCTACTATGCGTCTTGCCTGCCTAACATTTAGCAGCTAGGTATTTGAACACACTGTTTCAACTGATTTCACCATTTATACTAAATGCATGACAGAAGGAAAACATTTTATTGACCATAAATGTGTAAAATTTTGCAATTACAGTTAACAGTAACCAATATAGTAATATAGGCTACTTTTTTTGTCATCTGTGGAGAACGTCCTCAGACCTCCATTAAAAAATCATCCAATTTTGTGAGTTGTTGATTGAGGACGGCATTTATAAACTTTGTAAAACTTTATCTACAACAAATTCAAAATCATCAGTGCCTTCTTGTCAATTCGGCATTCAATGCAATACCAAAAATTGTTTCTTGCCTTGTGAAAAATATTGTTAGTCAAGACATCTCTGTACAGCTGGCTACTATGCTTCCTACGTGCCAATATTTAGCAGCTAGGTATTTTAACACCCTGTTTCAACCGATTCCACCTTTTACACTAAATTTAAGAAAGAGTATGACATTTTATAGACGGTAAACATGTCACATTTTATTAATACAGTAAACAGTTAACGATACCAGCTACTTTTTTGTTGCCTGTGGAGAAAGTCCCCTTAGACTTCCTTTAAAAAATGTCAAATTTTTGGAGCTACTGAGTGAGGGAAAACTTAATAAACTTTGTGAAACTCTGTTTACAACAAATTCTTGATTATTTGAGCTTTCATGTGAATTCGGCATTACGTGCAAACCTGAATTTGTTTCTTGCCCTGTAAAAATCATTGCTACCATAATACCGGTAGCTACTATGCATCATATGTGCCAGTATTTAGCAGCCAGGTATTTAAACATGCCGTTTCACCATTTACACTAAATTTAAGAAAGCAGGTGTTTTATTCATGATAAACATGCCAGATATTACAAATACACTAAACAGTTATCGATATAGGTCGTTGTTGCCTGTGGAGAAAGTCCCCAGACTTCCTTAAAAAAGTGTCCAATTTTGAGAGTTGTTGAGCGCGGAGAGACTTTATAAACTTTGTGGAATGCCGTCTATGACAAATTCTTAAATATTTGGGCCTCTTTGTAAATTCAGCTAATGTTCTACATTAAGTTATTTCCATCTTGGTGTAAAAAAAATGTATAAAAATATTGTGCCTGCTTGTCCTATCACCGCCGGTTAAAAACAACAACACATTTGGTCTTTGCAAAATGAAATGATGAAGCTACGTATTTATTTGCATATAGAGCGGGGAAGTGAGATCCAATCAGAAGGGTCACTCGAGATGCATGTGAAGACGCATTAATGCCAGGTGTGAACTGACGTACTCAGGCTGTCCACTTGTGATCGGATCACCCAGGATGCATGTTAATGCCAGGTGTAAACAGGCTCTCTGTGATGCAGCAGCACACTCCACTCATAGAGAACATCTCTTGTGAGGATGTAAGTGTCTCGCACTCTCAAATGTAATATCCATAAAAGCATTCTGTCATATATTAAGGCTGCATTGAGCTGAATATATGATATACAAGGTGCAGGGTGGATTTATTCATCATTTTACTGCACAGGGTTGTATAACGAGATCAAGTTGTAGTTCTGTTTATGATATGATGTATTGTTTTATGACGCAATAAAACAAACCAAAATCTGAAGAAAATAGGTTTGAAATATGTCATATATACTCAACAAAAGTATAAACACTGCACTATATTGTTTTTGCTCCCATTTTTCACGAGTTGAAGTAAAAGATCTCAGACTTCATCTGTGCAAAATATAAAGGATTTATTTCTCTCAAATTTTGGTTGCAGATTTGTTAAAATCTGTGTTAGTGACACTTCCACCCATCTCACAGATGTGGAATATAAAGATGCTAATTAGACAGTACACGCTTAGAATTAAGGGTTCCAAAAGGGGTTCTTCCTGAAGAGCTGAGGTTCTACCCAGAACCATTTACTTCTGAAAAGTTCTTCTTTGAAGAGAGGGTTCATCCAGAGTTCTTTGTAGGACTAAGGGTTCCATTCAGAACCCTTTTTATCCATAGAATCCTTTTAAGAAGAAAGAATTCTTCAATAATTGTTGAAATCCTTGAAGAACTTTTTCATTAAGGGTTTGTCGGTGGTTCTTTGAACCATAATGTAAAAGGGTTCTTTGTAGAACCCCCTAAATGTGTTCCAGACAAAACTCTTCCAATATAAAAGTGTTTTCAATAGAGCCCCCTCGGTAGACTCTAGATAAAACCCTCGATATATGAATGTTCTCATTAGAACCCCCTGATTAGGTATTTGATGAAACCATTGGAATATAAAAAGGTTCTTGGTCGGATCCCATGGGTGGGTCCTTGTTCACACCCTTGGAAGGTGGAAAGAGTTTAGATAGACAGAGGGTTCTGGGTGGAACCATTACACCATAGAAGGGTTCTCTGTAGAACCTCTCATAGTGAGTTGTGGGTAAAACCTTTCACAGATTGCCCTAGGTTTTACCCTTTATTTTGGGTTCTTGATAGAACCCTCTGAAAGGGCTCCAAGTGGAACCTTTTTTTTAGAAGAAGAGTTCTTCAAGGATCTCAATAATCCTTTTAAAACTTTTTCATCAAGGGTTCATCAAGGGTTCTTAGTAGAACCGCCTGGGGTGGTAGAAGACAAAACCTTTGGAATATAAAAAGGTTCTTGGTAGGAACTAATGGGAGGGTTCTTTTTAGCAGAAGTACTATTTGTTGTATTAGTATCAGTAGTATCAGTATGTGTGATCATTTTGTTGTGTCTGTGTGTCTCTACAGTCCAGGTTCCCAGCAGGGTGGAGTCTCTCCAAGCTGAGGCTCTGTCACCCACCTCCGTCCAGGTGAGCTGGGAGCCTCCCAGCCTACCAAACGGCCCCATCCTGGGCTACAGGCTGCTGTGGACCGAGAGCCCATCTGGCAAGGAGCAGGTCAGACCACCAGTCAGAGTAAAGAGTCAGACATAGAACGTCTTATTTCTGGCTGTAAGCCTGTAAAGTGTAATGTGTCCTCTGTGTTTGTGTTCAGAGTGTGGAGGTGAGCGGACTCAACTACAAGATGGACGGACTCAACAAGTTCACAGAGTACACAGTTCGAGTTTTGGCGATCAACCGCTACGGACCAGGCACCGCCTCGGAGACCGTCAGCGTCACCACACAATCAGACGGTGAGCTTAACTTCTCCTCATTTACCACTCACTCTTAAAAATTGCGACCCAGCTGTATTTTGAACGAGTTTTGATTTTTATTTATTAATAAATTATACTGGAAAATATATTTTAAAAGATCAAACTCTTGGTTATTAAACCTTGTAACAGGCCAACCTCCTAATGATTCCCAAGCCAATGTGGTAACTTACACATCAGTCAGTGAATGCATCACTGCGGCTTTCAGCACTGACATCATTTCAGTAGTAAGTTCAGTATGGTTTTAGGTTCAGTGAGTTCAGTCCAGAGCTGGCCTAAACAGTCACTGTAACACAAGGTTAACAGCACAGCAGCCTGTTATTTGCAACAGTTGTCACTTTGCCACAGAGCTGTCAGTCAGCAGTGAGCAGCTCCACTAACAGCTCCACTGAGTCAGGCACAGCTCTGCAGTCGGGGCTGATTAGCATCAGTTTTACATATGTGCTTCACAATTATTGGCTCCTTGATGGCTGTATGTCTCGGAACAGCTCATCATTTTCATGCAAGTGGGCGCTGCGCACATTATCTGCCGCTTTGTGAAGGGCCGTTCACACCAAGAATGATCACTGTAACAATGACTGTAACGATAATAAAGTGAGCGTCCACACTGATGAACGATAACGTTGTCTAAACAGTGGTTCCAGTTGTGTCAGCAGCTCAGGGAAATATCACTGCCAGAGGTGCCGACACCAGTCAGAGACAGTCACAAATTTGATGACTTAAGACTCGACTCGACAAAATAACAAAAGACTTTCAACTCCACCAGTGACTTGTAACTTTCCCCCAAACCCAAACATTAAAAACATCTTATTTGAAATGTGTCACCAATCAATTTTGTTCCTGAATCAACTAACATTAAAGTTATTAAATCTCAGTAAGTTGACACTATTTTTTCTAAACCTACTAGTTTATGTAAATAAAAATTGAAACAAGTAGTTTTGGTACCTAAACCTAACCAAGTACTTGGTGCCTAGTCCTAACCTAGTAGTTCTGGTGTCTAAATCTTTTCAATTTTCAATTTTGATGCCGAAATCTCCCCAAGAAGTTTTGGTGTCTAAATCCGACCAAGTAACCAAATAGTTTTGGTGCCAAAATCTAACCAAATACTTTTGGTATCTAAACCTACCCATGTAGTTTTGGTGTCCACATCTAACCAAGTAGTTTAGTGTTTTTAAGTCTAACAAGGTAGTTTTGTCTCAGGTACAATGTTTTTTTATGTGTAATTTGCAGCCTAGCTTTATGCTACAACGTTCTCAATTGTAGGCTGTACCCTGTAATTTTAGGTGGATTTTGATTGGATGTCACTGTTGCTATCATTCAGTTTTGAAAGCGATCACGACTACATGGTTCAGTGCTGTCATTGTCATTATAGTTGTGGTGTGGACTCCACCATCCACTTGACCATTTTTAAAACAATTTATTCATAGTTATTGTTATCGTTATCATTCTTGGTGTGGATGGCCCCTTACTCATTGCTCAAGCCATTGAGGTTTGCTTCCACAGCTCCCTCCACCACCGCAACCTCCTCCTGATGTGTTTTTTTGTTTTGTTTTTTTGTTTTTCTGTTTTGTATGTTTCCTATGTAGTGAATAATTTCTCTCAGCAGAATTCTAAATGCTCCTTGGATTCTTAAAGAGCCCCCCCAAGGAGCAAAGTCTTCTCCACCAATTCTAACTGTGTAACCATTTGTTGTAAATGGTAAATTCCTTGCCTCTCAGTTATATCACATGATATAAGGCACTTACACCACAGCACATGAAATACTGGAGCTAGGATTTATATTCAAAGTACAATTTTCAAGAAAATTGAAAGTCGCACATAATAACAGTTTGGAAAAAAAAATCCACATCTCTCAAATTACCGAGGACGTGATCCCAGTGGTTGCTATGGCCCTGCCTGCATCAAAGTACAAATTATAAAAGCATGTCTATAGATAAAGATGCAGAAGAGTGAACAAAACCCAACAAGTGGAAGAGATTAAAGGGCAGAAGACAATCTGAAGAGGAGTTTATCCTGAAAGTGGTTGCTTTTTAAAATGAGAACACTCTGACTGAATGTAATCCATGTTTATACAAGCTGAGCTCTGCTCAAGAGATCAATACGTTATTAAAACACTTTATTTCAGCGCAGTAGCTTTTAAACTGGCATTAGCATCTTTAGTCATTGTATGTTGTTGAAGTTCAGGTTGTAATCATTTCCAAAATATTGACCGCATAGCATTTCAAAGCAAAACTCAGATAATTAAGGGTATTATAAAATCAATAAAACTCACAAAACTAATAAAGAGTCTGCTGATACTTCAAAACACACAGTGTCCTGTCCACAAAAATAAAAAGTGAGGGAGAGCTGCCATACTTGTAACATTTTCCAGTTTTCATTTTTTACTCAGATTTGGTTTTTTAACATATTTTCCTGCAAACAATTTACAAATGTCTGCTAATATAAACCACTTAAGGTTATACAGTGTAACAACTGAAATGATGCGAGGCTCATTTGCAACAATCAAACAATCTGTTTCCATCAAGCAACTGTTTTCACATTGATTTCATTCTCAGAATGTGATCAGGTTACCAGATGTAAAAGTTGGCACATTCTTGTCCTGCCTTGTTAGCAAGTACATAGATTTTACCTACAGAGTTTTTCAGGGAAGCCCTGTGAAATTTCACTTTGACCCAAGGAGGTTTGGTTCCTAAACATGACCAAGTAGTTTCTGTACCTAACCAAGTAATTTTGGTGCTTAACCCTAACCAAGTGGGTTTGCTGTCTAAACCTAGCCAAGTAATTTTGGTGCCTAATCCTACCCAGATAGGTTTGCTTAAATCTGACCAAGTAGTTTCAGTACCTAAACCTACCTGAGGATTATTGGTACCTAAATCTACCTGAGTACCATTGGTGCCTAAACCTAACCAAGTAATTTTGGTGCCTGAACCTTTCCAGTTAGATTTGTTATCTAATTCTAACCAAGTAATTGTGGTGCCTAAAACTAGCCAAGTAGTTTTTTGTGTCTTAACCTACCCCAATTGGTACAATTTCACAACATAAATCATGTGTTAAAGAGGCTTTCTGGCAGCGTCTCATACAGCTGTTAAAGGACACCTTGTACATCACTATGAGACACCGAGAGGCACGACAAAACAGCGTCAGTATTAGACAACCTGGGACAAGAAGGTGTTGGAATAATAATGAACAAATGAGCCACAGGTCATGCCCATGCTTTGACGTTCCTTACAGACCAGAACTAGCATGTATGATAAGTGAAAACTATGCTAACTGTTGAAGAACAGATGCGTGCAGACAATAGAGGGGATTTTAGCTCAACACAAGCTTTATATTCAAAAATACTCCTAGATATTAGTTTTTACTTTGTGCTAAGCCGGGTTTCCAGCTGTCACTCCCTGCAGAGTGGACAAATGTTGATGATATTTCTCAGGAATGATTCATACCACACTGGCTACATGCTGATGCGATGAAGTCATGGTGACATTTACAAAAAAAGAGAAAATGCGTATGTTACAACTGTAACATGTTACGTTTAAAGCTACTCTCCTCTACTCAGAGGAGAGTAGAGTCTGCTGTCTGCACTGTGACTGGTTTGAACTGGTCCCAGTTTGAAGCTCTGCAGTCAGTCAGCTGAGACCAAAGAACTGCTAGACCAGGTGCCGCCTATTACCTGACACTGTGTGTGTGTGTGTGTGTGGCCATGGCCGCTGGTTTGGATGAAGGAGCAGGAAATAGAGAAAAAGAAGCCAAGTAATACCAACACACACTATATCCCTTTTTTTCCTCATCACACATTCTCATAGACACACACACACACACACACACACACCCACACACACACACACACACACACACACACACATACTCGTTCCTGCTGTCAGTAGTTTCATTAGGGGACTCGGGGGTCTTTAATTAAGCAGGGGGATGAGGAAGGAGCTGCTTCATTTTAGCCTCTTAGCCTGACACACTAATGGAGTCCACACACACAAAGAGAGAGACAGAAACAGAGAGTTCAATGTTTAATTCTGTCATGTGTGGGAAGAACACAGTGGTGGATGGAAACCTGCTTTTTCTTTTGACGATTTTCTGTAAATTGGGTTATAATTTGCATCACATTTGGCGGGTGGGTGGTGGGTTGGGGGCTGGCTCCTGTTAACTCCTGTCTGCATGTGAAAGAGGAAGAGTTTGTAACAATCAGACCACCACACGCAGCACGGATCAAGAGCAGAATATCTGATACGAGATACAAAGAAACAGTGCTTCAGTTCTTTCACCAAATATTCAACTAGTCAAGAGCCACTGGTCGTCAGTTTTTCCCTGCTAAAGGGGTGTTTTGGACAGATTTTCCTTATCTGAATACAGAGATTAAGGACAGAAGGTGACAGATCCTGTGCAGATTGTGAAGCCCCTTCAGGCACATTTGTGATCTGTGATGCTGGGCTGACTTGACTTGACTAGCCAGCACAAACAGTATAACAGCTGTAGGTGATATGATTTCAGCCGGAATCCCTTTCATGTTTGATCAGTCTTTTTTTTTTTTTACTCCACCAACCCTCTAAATCCCAACAGAATTCTAGACTGTTGCTGCAGTTCACCAAGAATCCTCACTGAGAATTTTACCCCTCAACCCAAACAATTTTTTATCAATTTTAACTTTAATTTGATACCAAATATGTGGCATTTGTGGCTTTTTAGACCAAGTTAGATTCAACATATTTCTAAAAACACAAGATAAACCAACAAGTAGCGCTAAAACTGCTGTAAATAGCTGTGAAGGAATGAATCTCAGGGCCCTATCTTACGCCGATGGTGCAGGTGCATTGTTATCTTACACTGGTGCAGTTGCCATTTTTGCCACATGTGCAAAATAGCAAATGAACTTGCACCTAGTCTGCGTGGGCATGTGCAGGAGGTCTACTGGCTAAATTCCACTAGCATCGCGTTGTGGCTGCACCACGTCAGCCGGAGCTGATCGCAGCCATTCTACACAATATTTGTGAATCCACCAGCAGCGACTCAGTGTGTCCCAGAAGTGGCTCTCTGCTTCGAATATGCACCGAGTCTATTTTTGACGGATCCCACATCAATTTGCACAGAGCAGATCGAAAGGGCAGGAAGTCAGACACAGAACAGGCTGGGAGAATCCGGTTTATTTTCAAAATAAAAGACCCCCTGCATACTCACAATCATAAAGACAGACAGAAAAGAGTCTATTTTACCACGTAGCCTGCTTAACAATGGTAGAAGCGCAAAGAGCAAGGAAAGAGGACCAAATCAACTAAATCTGAGCAAGTAAACATAATCAGGCGGGCAAAATGATCCACTGTTGAAATGCTTCTGAAACGCTGCTGGTGGGGCTTGCAGCTATGCAAGGGACACATCAGAACCGTGGCGCAGACTTGTCGTGCTTTGGCAGAATCAGTGGGTAAAAATGAAGGCGTGGTCAGGCACATGTCGCTGGCGCACTGGAGTCAAAACCATTTGTGCCCCAGACCAGTGAGAACCTGGTTGAAGTGTGAAGTCTGTATGAACTGAAGCGAGCTGAAGTGAACTGCTGGGCTGATTTGGACTGAGCGAGTCGCTGAAGGATCGTCCATAACTGACCATTAGCGAGGGGGAGGCGAGGGGGAGACCATGGCTCCGGCACATCACCGAGCCATGTTTCAGGTCCGCCCAAAGAGTCGTGAACACAGAAATCATGACCAACACTTAAATGATCTAACTCCACAATTCAGTTCTACGTTTTTTTCAGTCTTTTCACATATTTTCAGCAACTACCTTCTAACACGTATAATGTGTTTAGAAGAAATCCTTCCTTTTTCTTTTATACAGACTTTAAATACTCTGAGTTGTTTTTTATGCTTTTCCACCATAACACTTGTTTTGATTCGCTTTCTATGAACAAAATAGAGTTTCAAGAATAAAAAGTGTTTATGCTTCAGTTACTCTGAAGCAGGCTTTTTTTGGGGGGTCTCCAAATTGCCTCTTTTTTTGGAACAAGACAGCCCAGACATATCCTTCGAAAAATGTAGAAATATTCATTTTCTGTGGTATTGTTGTCACATTTGAACTTGAGACTATAATTCCACTGTGAGCACAAGCTCATAAGACCCAGTTTGGCTACAGGTCGTCTGCAGGCATATTTCTGGAAAAGAATGTTCTAGTGGAAATAAAAAAAATACATCTACTTCTACTCTTAGCGATCACAGTGATTCAGAGTGTTACCTCTCAAAAGAGATCAAAACCACACATGTACTCCAAATGGTTCAAGAACAGCTTTCTTTTTTTTCTTATAGTTTGAATAGGCCAACCTTTACTCACAAAAGAGCCATTGTTGGCCAAAAGAAGCAAAAGAAAACTTGTCTGGAGCTGCAACTATTTAATTTTTTTTTTCATTCATAGCTAGTCGAGAGACACTCAAGACTAGCCACCGGCAATATTTAGAGGAAAAGGTGCCGAGCTGTAAGACACACATTTCAGTTGATGAAATGCAAAAACTTCTTCTATTTGTATATTGATTTATGTATAGGCTACACATCTGTACAACTGGAGAATGTAAGAATCACTTTAGGCCTACGACAGTTAGGGGCAAAAGAGCCAGATGCAGGAGGTTGCAGACTCCTGGTATAGCCAATGAAATCCCAAAAATGACGATATGCAGTTTTAATGCTTTTCCACCGTAACACTTGTTTTGATGCCTTTATGTGCACAAAATACTGTTCAGGAAGGGAAAAAAGCGCTATAATGTGTTTATGCTTCAGTTACTCTGAAGCAGGGTTTGATTGAGGGTCTCCAACATACCATTAGAAAGTAATTTACATTTTCTTCCTGTGGTTTTGTAGTTCACATATGGATTTGGGACTATAATCACTGTGATTTGTAGCCATTAAGTCCCAGTTACAGGTCATCTGCAGGCATATTTTTTGCTGAAGAACATTCAGGCGGATTTAAAAACCTTCTACTTCACTGTTAAAAACTTTTTATTACTCAGTGCCAGCAGCACTTATACTGTAGTAATTCAGAGTGTTGCCCTTCAAAGGAGATCAAAACCATGCGCGCACTCCAAGTGGTTCAAGAACAGCTTTCAGTTTTCTTTGAGTGTAATTTGAAAGCTAATTTGACACGAATTTGCAGAACAGGGAAGAGGTTTGAACAGTTTTCACACATGACGCCACTTAGTACAATGCTTACTCGTTTGAAATTAGAAAACATTTTAACATCATGAATTCTTGAGAATTGGGACACATCACGTCCTACCAAAAAAAACAACAACCTTGTTTTGTTTTTTTATTAATTTTTTTTTTCATTTCTTAACTTGCTCTGTGCCAGAAAACAGCCTTGTCCCAAACAAGAATTCACAACTTCAGACAATTTAAAAATGTGTTAAAATCCTTCAAAATGTAGAAGTGAAAATACCTCCTGATAACAGAGGTGTAGAATGTGCTTTTATAATCATCAAAAGCAACTCCATCAGATTTTTATTTAAAAAAACACACACAATTTAATCAGATGTAAAAAGGGTTAGCTATACCCTAAGGACCCCTGTCTCACTTCCTGGTTTAAAAAAGACAGGAAAACTGGTTAAAGGGATAGCTCACCCAAAAATGAAAATACGGTCATTGTCTACTCACCCTCTTGCCGATTGAGGGTCGGGTTTATTTTATTAGTCCACAAAACACTGCTGGGAAACAGCATTGCAGTATCTCCCAAACAAAGTGAGCGAATGGTGACCAGTTCTGAAAAAAACAACTGGACGTTTGCACGCCATCACAACACACACACACACACACACCCATTTCAGACAGTGTGCACGTGCACATGAACATGGCTTCAAGCTAAGTTTTTGATCTACAGTGAAGATTCAGGTTAAAAAACATGGTGTAAATGACATTTGTTAGTCAACTTGGCATGTTGGGGCTTCAGAAGACTTGGAGTCCACCAGATGAGCAGCAGTTTGTGTTTATGTCTTATGTCACCATTCACTTCCATTGTTTGGGAGATTCTGCAACACTGTTTTCCTGTGAGATTCCAGCAGTGTTTTGTGCATTTAAAAAAAATAATAAACCCGTCCTTCAACTGGCATGAGGGTAAGTAGATAATGACTGAATTTTCATTTATGGGTGAACTAAAATGAAAATGTTGGCCCTTTAAATTTGTGTCCCAGATTTCCATCAGCTCCGTCAGATTTTTACAAAAACATGATGTAATCAGGCTTAAAAAGGGTTAGCCGTACCCTGAGGACCCCTGTCTCACTTCCTGGTTTAAAAAATGGGAAATACTGCTCAAGGACTGGTGAACTTTCTATTTTTTGACCAATTCATTAAATAATATTACTACCAGGTGTGTCTCAACCCTAACATGTCAACTCTGTAGTCCTTCTGAATCAAAGCTAAATGACAATTATGTTGTTGTTTTTTTAAAGTATGTCCAGAGCTGCATTCTGGTTCACATTTAGACTGCAGACTAGAATATTTCCTCCTCCAGCTCAGACTCCAACATTCAGCTGCTGCACAGTATGTTGTTGTTATTACACCTCTATTCATAGACAGTGAGAGAGAATGGAGGCATCTGTCCAGCTGCAGTCACACCATAAATACATAAAAATGATCTGAAATAACACACACACACACACACACACACACACACACAGATGCAGAGTGGCTGTATTGTGAATCTTCCGGCTGCGTCTCGATGATAACAATGACTTGTGGGCTAATTGAATCCACAATAAAACTGACACACACGCACACACACACACACCCACAGACAGTGAGCAGCTGAATCAATAGATAAGCTGCTGACAGTTAATCAGGCGTCTGCGTGGACAGATGCAGAGTTCATTCAAACCAAAACACTTTGATTATCAATTTGAACGTCACACTCCGTCTCTGATTCACGGGACTGAGCCGCACATCTGCTGCCTCTTCATCATCGCCCGCCTCATCCTCTTCCTCCTGCTATTCCCTCGCTTCATCTCGGTCTTCATCACCATTTTCGGATTTTTGTGATTTCTTCTTTTGTTCGCATGTTCTAATTCTCCATCTTGTTTTTCACTGTCGTTCCCTGTAATCTTCATCTTCGATATTTTGTTACTCTTGTCTTTGTTTGTCTCGTACTGTACCTCCTGGTCTTCATTTTCTTATTTTTTGTCTTTTTTTTCACTTTATATGTCTGAGTCTTCTGTTCCTTCTTCTTTGTTTTCTGCCAGCCCATCCTCACCAGAAAAACAGGCATATAGATTGTCTGTAAAAGCAGCTTAGGCCAGTTACAACACATATTTTGCTTATTCCAGGTGGCAACCTCCAGTGGCCATAGTAATTATGACTTGAGAAGTATAGAGTGAGAGACGTGATGTAATGTAATGTTTTCTAAACCTAACCAAGTAGCTTTGGTGCCTTAAGGCCACAACACATGATCAGCGGTAAAAACGCTTTGTGCTGGCTGTCCCATTGTTTTCCAGTGGAGAGAGTGGTGGCACCAGAACTTTCAAAGCGCAACAAGAGCTGTATGCGATGACGTAGCCAGAAGAGACCACAGATTTGTGGAAGTGACAGAAGCAGAGGATCTAGAGACTGATGGTCGAGTCTTGAAGGGAACCCTAGACCTGCTGAAGATCTCACGAGAGTGATCATTTTAACGTTGGTGCAACTTCACAATGAAGGAACAACATACTACAAGAAACTCACAAGAGTTTTGCAAATCAAGGGTTCCCTTCCAGACACGACCGACAGAAAGTGTTTCAGGGTTCCCCAAACTCTATAACACAATGTTAAAACCAGACTATGATCTTGCTCGTAAGCGTAATGCCTGGCGAAATGTGAACAGTCAGGTCGGGCTGTAAGATTTGTGAACCATATTGTTTATGAATTTAGCTAAATCCAGAGGTAAAGGTAGCTCAGTCGTTTGTATACCAGGCAGACGGGACGTAGCGGTTGTAGTGCTGTGCTTTGTATATAAGAGTAGGTCTGAAAATCATGAAAAAACAAGCAGTTTTCTCTGCTCTGAAACACCGGGGGCGTGTCCACTCCCCTGTCTCATTGTCAGACACCACTATGACCTAAAAACCACCTGAAACATGGACACTCATGCAGCAGCTTTATTGGACATGTCCAGACATGTTTGAGAGCCAGAGGACGGTGACAGGATGGTATTTTACTGAAGTGAGCTGAAGTGAACTGCTGGGCTGATTTGGACTGAGAGTCGCTGAAGGTATGTTTGTAACTGTTAGGGAGGGTGAGGAGGTGGAGGTGTTGTTGTTACCGTGCCATGTTGCAGGTCCACCCAAAAAATCCTGAACACAGAAATAATGATAATGTGTTTAGAAGGAGAAACTCCCTTTTCCTTCACACAGACTTTTAGGCGTGCACCTTTTTTAAAAAGTTTCTGGGTTGAACAACAATTTGCGCAGTGGGGCTTGAGATACATTCCTTCTCGTTTGGTGTGTGTGTAGATTTTAAACACTGCCATATTACAAATGCTGTGCAGTGCACTTGCCTCTACAACAGGGTGTTCAGTGCTCTAATATTTTCGTTTAAATAGGCCTTCTTGCTAAGTTTTGTCAGGGTTGAACGCACCCCAGCTGTCATATATAGTTTTGGGAGTCATTAGCAATCGATCTATTCTTCCATTATGTTTGAGTTTGTGTTGTAATTTTCATTTCCTTTGTTTCCATTATGTTTTCAATCAGTCTTATCTCTGTCTCTTATACACATCTAGATGTGTATAAGAGACAGGTGTGTGTGTGTGTGTGTGTGTGTGTGTGTGTGTTATTTCAGATCTGTCTCTTATACACATCTAGATGTGTATAAGAGACAGCACACACACACACACACACACACACACACACACACACATGCAGAGTGGCTGTATTGTGAATCTTCCGGCTGCGTCTCGATGATAACAATGACTTGTGGGCTAATTGAATCCACAATAAAACTGACACACACGCACACACACACACCCACAGACAGTGAGCAGCTGAATCAATAGATAAGCTGCTGACAGTTAATCAGGCGTCTGCGTGGACAGATGCAGAGTTCATTCAAACCAAAACACTTTGATTATCAATTTGAACGTCACACTCCGTCTCTGATTCACGGGACTGAGCCGCACATCTGCTGCCTCTTCATCATCGCCCGCCTCATCCTCTTCCTCCTGCTATTCCCTCGCTTCATCTCGGTCTTCATCACCATTTTCGGATTTTTGTGATTTCTTCTTTTGTTCGCATGTTCTAATTCTCCATCTTGTTTTTCACTGTCGTTCCCTGTAATCTTCATCTTCGATATTTTGTTACTCTTTGTTTGTTTCGTACTGTACCTCCTGGTCTTCATTTTCTTATTTTTTGTCTTTTTTTTCACTTTATATGTCTGAGTCTTCTGTTCCTTCTTCTTTGTTTTCTGCCAGCCCATCCTCACCTGTCTGTAAAAGCAGCTTAGGCCAGTTACAACACATATTTTGCTTATTCCAGGTGGCAACCTCCAGTGGCCGTAGTAATTATGACTTGAGAAGTATAGAGTGAGAGATGTGATGTAATGTAACGTTTTCTAAACCTAACCAAGTAGCTTTGGTGCCTTAAGGCCCCAACACATGATCAGCGGTAAAAACGCTTTGTGCTGGCTGTCCCATTGTTTTCCAGTGGAGAGAGTGGTGGCACCAGAACTTTCAAAGCGCAACAAGAGCTGTATGCGATGACGTAGCCAGAAGAGACCACAGATTTGTGGAAGTGACAGAAGCAGAGGAGCTAGAGACTGATGGTCGAGTCTTGAAGGGAACCCTAGACCTGCGGAAGATCTCACGAGAGTGATCATTTTAACGTTGGTGCAACTTCACAATGAAGGAACAACATACTACAAGAAACTCACAAGAGTTTTGCAAATCAAGGGTTCCCTTCCAGACACGACCGACAGAAAGTGTTTCAGGGTTCCCTAAACTCTATAACACAATGTTAAAACCAGACTATGATCTTGCTCGTAAGCGTAATGCCTGGCGAAATGTGAACAGTCAGGTCGGGCTGTAAGATTTGTGAACCATATTGTTTATGAATTTAGCTAAATCCAGAGATAAAGGTAGCTCAGCCATTTTTATACCAGGCAGACGGGACGTAGCGGTTGTAGTGCTGTGCTTTGCCTCTCTGCGCCCTACCTCGTGGTGAGCCCAGGACAAATTTCCTATCAAGTGAAGGCCTCTTAAACCAAACCAAAGTGCTGCCGTTTCACATTAACCATGTGTTTAACGTCACGACTTGCATCCCATACTTAAAGTTTGTGTACATCAACAATAAATGTGTGTTCTGAGTTTGTCATGCCACAGAACCATGGGTTACTAACCACCCACCAGTTGAATGATTTAAAAAATCTCTCAGTATATAAGATTAGGTCTGAAAATCATGAAAAAACAAGCAGTTTTCTCTGCTCTGAAACACTGGGGGCGTGTCCACTCCCCTGTCTCAGTCAGACACCACTATGATCTAAAAACCACCTGAAACATGGACACTCATGCAGCAGCTTTATTGGACATGCCCAGACATGTTTGAGAGCCAGAGGACGGTGACAGGATGGTATTTTACTGAAGTGAGCTGAAGTGAACTGCTGGGCTGATTTGGACTGAGAGTCGCTGAAGTTATGTTTGTAATTGTTAGGGAGGGTGAGGAGGTGGAGGTGTTGTTACCGTGCCATGTTGCAGGTCCACCCAAAAAATCCTGAACACAGAAATAATGATAATGTGTTTAGAAGGAGAAACTCCCTTTTCCTTCACACAGACTTTTAGGCGTGCACCTTTTTTAAAAAGTTTCTGGGTTGAACAACAATTTGCGCAGTGGGGCTTGAGATACATTCCTTCTCGTTTGGTGTGTGTGTAGATTTTAAACACTGCCATATTACAAATGCTGTGCAGTGCACTTGCCTCTACAACAGGGTGTTCAGTGCTCTAATATTTTCGTTTAAATAGGCCTTCTTGCTAAGTTTTGTCAGGGTTGAACGCACCCCAGCTGTCATATATAGTTTTGGGAGTCATTAGCAATCGATCTATTCTTCCATTATGTTTGAGTTTGTGTTGTAATTTTCATTTCCTTTGTTTCCATTATGTTTTCAATCAGTCTTATCTTTATTTTACAGAATCTTCATTTCCCTCTGTAACTTTGTTTTTCTTTATTTCTCTTTTCTTTCATCCTACGTCTTCATCTTACATCCTGTTCTTCAGTGTTCTCCGCTTTGCTCTTTTTAAACTTTATATGTCCCATCCTTCTCTGTGTCCTTCATTACATTATTTTTCTTCTTGTGATCTTTCATTCTTCCTCCCCCATCTTGTTCACTTTGGCCTTTTCATTGTCTTTCTTGTAATCTTTCTCCTGTCCATCCTTTTCATTGTCTTTGTTACTTTTATCTTACTTTTCTTGTTTGTCTTCTCCGTCCTCCTATTTATTTTTGTGCCCTTCTTCTTTGCCTTCATCTAAACTGTCAGCTTTCTTTTTTTCTCCACCTTCTTCTTCACCGTTCTTCATCCTCTTGAACTCTGTTTTAGCTGATATTCTGCTGTGATGCTCACTGACAGTCTGCGTTTGTGATTTAAAGTCAGATCTGTAAGAACTTAAAGGAGTAAAGAAACCGAGACTGACTTCTGAATCAGTCTGATGTCCTGATGGTTCAGAGCGGATGGTGTGTGTGTGTGTGTGTGTGTGTGTGTGTGTGTGTGTGTGTGTGCGCATAATGACACCTGTCATGTTTTCGCTGGTAATCTTGTTTTTCTGTACTGACACAGTCAGATCTCAGAGGCTGTCACAGCGTCGCTCCGTCTGCTTCCTGTCTGTGCTGATGTCATCAGGGTGATTGATTGATGGCAGTGATCTGACACCAGACAGAGTCAGACAGCACGCAGCCAACACACTGACACTGTACACAACTAATAACACAACACCATCTGTAATGAGGTGTTCAGGTCCAACGATTCTGAAAGAAACAAACTAATTAGCAAACTAGTTAGCTTGCTTTAGCTTAACATAAAGACAGGAAGCAGGGGAGATCTGTTAGCCTTGCTCCATCAAAAATTAAGAGAAACCTTCCAACAACTTGATTATTGATGAAAGTCATATGCATCTTCAAGTATGTTATTCGAGCAAGGGCGTTCTTTCTGAGAAAAGCAGAGGGAGATATCTGAAAATTAATGTCGATACATTTTTTAGAAAGTTCATAAAAACATAAATCATTATCATCGACTCTTTTGCTCTCCACACAGACTGTTTACCTGCATGCAGCCAAAGCACACTCAAATGTGATTGGTCATTACTACTTGGGCTACAACTGTAAAGCAGAATGCTTTTGATACCAAAAATGTTGTCCTTCACCTACAGATTCTGTATCTTCATAGGCAAATGTCTGTCTGTATAGGTAGTTAGGGCTGTGACACGGTCTCAGGTCTGTGGACCTTTGTGTTTGTTAGTCACATTATACCTGTTATAAAATAGTTGCTGAAAACCGTAACCTGTAGTTCAAGATTTCTGACCTGAAACATGGCTCAGCGATGTGCCAGAGCCGTGGTCCCTCAACACTATAAGCTCCACAAACAACACCTCCTCCCCGTCTCTAACGGTCAGTTACAAACATACCTACAGTGACTCTCTCAGTCCAAATCAGCCCAGCAGTTCACTTCAGCTCACTTCAGTTCCAACAACCAGACACAGAAGGAAAAAAAACCATCCTGTCACCGTCCTCTGGCTCTGATGATTCTAACATGTGTGGACATGTCCAATGAAGCTGCTAGCTAATTTTTCATGATTTTGAGACCTAATTCTATATGTGTAGCATTTTTTTTTTAGCATTCAAACTCAGGACAGACATTTATTATTGCTTAATATAACCTTTGATAGATGATATTAGATTGTTTTTTGTTAAATACCCTACTGAGAGACATGGAGTGACCCACACGACACACTGCTGAGTGAAACTGTTTTTGTACTTATTTGCAATCTTGAAAATGTCAGCGTGATTTTGAATGAGACTTACTCTGGAACAGGACCTGGAAGTAAGGAATTAATTTAACAATTACAAACCAAGTCACTGAATGCGTTCATATCCCAGTGGGTTTTGATTGTACTGCTTGTGACCCCGCATCACTGCTTATAACCTCGGTGTGGACCCTCTCAGATTGGTTCCTCTGAAAAATAAGAAAATGTTGAAGAACAAGAGTTGTCGGTCAGGTTATCTCTGCAGTGCTGCAGTACTTCATTATAATGCTGTTTTCTCACACATTTTTCCTTTTTCAAAAAATTGCAATTTGGTTCTGGATGTCTTATTTGAATTTTACACTTGGCCATATTGCAATTTAAATAAAATTGTGATTAATTTTGCAGCCCTACACAATATATAATAAAGTAAAGTGCACAGATTCCGCTGAACACTGTATATGCCAGTTGTTAGCAGCTGTTTTTATCTTTGATTTATGAATAACCTGATGTACAGTATTGACACAGTTTTTGTGTTTGTCTCTGCAGTACCCAGCGCTCCTCCTCAGAACATCACCTTAGAGGTCGTCCTGTCCAGGGTGAGTTAAATATGTTCTGCTTTTATTCCCTCCTCTCTCTGTCCACATCTCTACACCGCAACAAAGCCAACAGTCACTTCAACAAACTGCCCCATTTCTGGTCATATAAACAACTTCATGTGCTGGAAAATGCCATGTCCAAATGTCAGGGCTTTTTTTATATATATATATATATATATCAAACTTCAAGACAGATTTTGCAACTTTGTGTTGTGGTACTGAGACAATGTGAACTTGTTATTCCGTTATACCGTCGCACACAGAAACCATTTAACATTTGCGGCTGATTTTCCAGGTTTCTCCCTGAAAGTGACTGATGGCTGTTTCTTCTGACACACATTTAAACTGTGACACTGCCATCAGTCAACAGTTGCTCTCCGGTGATCTGGCCTCATTTTACTGATTGATGTGATTTATACGCACATATATTCCCAACCCATTTACTTTTCCTCTGTTTGCGGTCCAAGCTGCTCATTTCATTTATGAAATACTGCAGAGGACAATAATATATACAAATGGACACAACCGCAAATGGCCAAACAGGCCTGAGTAAGGGTGACCTTCATAATAGCCTAAGAGCCAATCACATGACATCTTTTAAGAGTGGCAGACAGTTTAATAAGTGGGCAGAGCGCCCAAGCTGGAGATTACTGCTCTCTGATATGCAAAAATATACAGTATACGCCAAAGATGAATGTACAGCAGTGCATTTACATTTAATATGTAAATGTACTGAATTTCAAATATTAATATACACCAGAGGATTTCAAAATGTGAGGCAGGAGGAGAGTTGAAGAGCTCTTTTCAGTCGATCTGTTAAAAAAAAGCAGCAGGCGGTTTAATGAGCCGGCAGGAGAGTCCGAGATGGAGGAAACTCTTCTCTGAGAAATCCACAAATATACATTATATTCCAGAGATTAATGTGCAGCAGCATACAAACATCTGCACTATAATTTTATCAGGTTTATTGTCATATAGGTTTACACATATGAGAAACTTGCCTTGGTGTTTTTGGTGCATTACCCTGAACATATTAAGTAGAAAATAGAAAGAAAGACAAAAGCAAGTCAAAAAAAATGACAATAAAATATAGAAAGATATTATAAAAATAAGTACAAAATGTTATTGAAATTAGAAAGCTGTACAGTTTTGTGCAGTAATGTGCAAAGTTTTCTCCAGGGAACCTTTATATTACGGGAAGTATAATAATTATTGGCTGACAGGTAATGAAAACCTTATAATTCCATATAAGATGCTTATTATCGCTATTATGTAATAAGACTATTAAAGTGTTAACAAATAGCATCATAAATATTTTTGTTAGATTATTAGACTTTTATAAGCACTTAAAAGAAATGAACATTTTATAAACTGATAAAAACATTAATAAAAGTGTCTTATATGTTCATAATAGCATTAAACACCTTTACTGACTCACATTTACTGACTTAGTGTTTAATTCATCAAATCCAAGTGCATAATAAATGATTCATCTTGCAGCTGCTTAAAGCATACTTAACTGTTAATAAATGCAAAATAATTGATTTATTAACCTTAATAAAGCATTGTTCTGTCTTTAGACCCGGCAGCTGCTAAAAAATGTAATTAACTGTTAATAAGAGCATAATAAGGGATTTATTCACTGTAACAAGGCAGTGTTCTTGTTTTAGTTTTGGTAGCTATAAGAAGCATACTTAACTGTCAATAAGTGGATAGTTAACTGCTAATAAATGGATAATACAGCATATATTCATCTTACTAAAGCTACAAAAAGCTTAATAAAGTTATAACAATGAGTTAAAAATGTATTTGTAATGCTACTATAAACATTTCTAAGAAACTCCTAAGGCTTCGTTAATACATTGCTAACAGATTTCCTGTGATTGCTTATAAACATTATTATTTTCTTAATAGATTTATAATAAAGGGTTTTATTAACCCTTATAAGGCACACTCGATCCAGAGGCTGCAAAGGGCATAATGAACTGCTAATGAGTGTGTAATAAAGTTTGTATTCATCTTAATAGGTAAAGGTTTAACAGTGAGTTAGTTACTCAAAAAATGTGTTTGTAATGTTGTTATAAACAATTATGAGAAGCTCATATAGCTTTTATTGATGTCTCTACACTGTGAACAAGTGCTTATAAATATAACAATAAACATGTTCATGATGCTATTATCAACACTTATATAGTCTTATATAGTATTATTAACACATAATACTGTGAATAAGCATCTTATAAGCATTTATAAGGGCTTATGTCCTATTAACTAACTAACTAACTTATTACAATGACCTTAATACAAAGTGTTAAAGCAGATAGTGTTAAATTTACATGTTGAAAACAATCAGGGCTACATTCAGTCTGTTGACTGTGTTCAGGTCATATGAGGGTACATCAACATGTGCACAGCAGAGCGAGTCGTGATGTCCTTTTAAACTGAGAGCTCCCTGTAATAATCCTGCTGACACCTCAGAATGTATTCTGATGATCCAGAGGAAACGAGGTTTGGAGATTTGCTTACAGTAAAAAAAAAAAAAGTCAGCTGCTGCACTGCAAATGATCTCAGTGTCTTAACTTGGAATCTGTGTGGAACACTTCATCAAAAGTCTGTACACAGCCACAGAAAATTAATTACTGGTCGGTTCTGGTGTCGAGTCAGAAGATTTGAATAATTACTGAAGATATCCACTAAAATATGCACCGTACATCTGCAAAAAAATAAGGGCTGCAGATGGAATCCTGCAGCTGATGGTTACAAGTATGCATTCAACAAACAGACATAAGTGACATCTTTATTTTGATGTGCATCTATGGCCTGTTTAACACCCCGAGCTGAGTTATGAGCAACAGGTTTTCCACATTGCAACCTGGCAAAAGAAGTTGTTTACTTTGACGTTGTGTTGGAGCTGTGCCGGATCTCACCAGCCAGAGCAGAGCCTGTCGTCTGGTCCACTGACCAAAAATAGCATCAAATATATCTTATTGTGTAGACCTTTTTTTTTTCTTTTTATCAGAGATTAGAACTGCTGTCGAAGTCCCTCTAACAGTGTGACTGTGGCGAATAGTCCCAGTGGTTCGCTGATGGGAAACTTTCAGTGTGAAGCAGCAGCAGCTGCAGGACACACTGGGGTTATCAACTGCAGTAAACTAACACAGCTACAACAGAGCCAAACACCAAAATACAGGGAGGATGATATCTCAAAGTATGAACAGGAACATAAGAGTAAAACTGAAACCACCGACATACAGAATTTCTCTTCAGAGTCAAATGGAAACAAAAAATTGTAGGGTCTGAGTGTGTCTTTACCAAGAAACTCTAATAATTGCTTTTTATTGGTCTGAACAGATGGAAACCCAGACTAAGATAAAAGTGCCCTCCATGTCGTCAAGATTGCTTTAATTTGTCCTCCACAATTTGCAGCCCAAGCGTTGCCATGTACTCTGCCAGCAGTCCACTCTACAGAAAACCTGAAGACAGGAGAAAACATTTTGAATCTAATGATGTACCACAAAACTTTTGATGCAGTTGCTTTTTCTTTTATGCATCTTATTGGCCCGTCCTCACCAGAAGACATCACTTCCATCACTTGATGTAACCACCATCTTTTCCCAACCTTCACCAAGTTTGTGCATAAACCTAACCAAACTGCGACTGTTTTACAATGTAAACCACATTTGTGATGTCATGTGAGTTATGTCACATGACCTGCGTAATTTAATTAATGTCTAGTCACCTCATGCTGCCAGTAGTCTCCACCGGAAATATATGTTGTTTTGGAGGTAAATGATAATTGACCTATTCTGGCATTTAGGTGTAGGGATGTGTTGGTCTTATGGTGCAGACACACTGAATTAATCAAGGGTGCATCTGGACGCACTGAACCATGAAATGCTCCAGCTGGCGGGTGATGTACCTGAGGCTGGTTGGTGCTTGGCTTTGGCTCGTCCATTTTCAACTAAGCAGCCGGGTCACAAATTTGATCCTATTACGCCTAAACAGGATACTATAGGCCCTTCTCCACCAAATTAGCTCTGACTCTTGAACCGGTTCTGTTCAAGATTCTTCTTCTTATTATTATTTAGCTAACCCTTTTACCAGTTTGGAGCAAAACTGATGTAGTCAAGAACCTGTCATCACTTGTGGAATATGGCATGCTGACTTTGGTTCCCAAGGAAAACCTGAACTTTTTTGGTTCAAGCTGGGAACAAACTTTTTAGGTTTCGAACCAATTTACTTAAGGCTGAAATGCTCTGAGTGTTCAAAAATAGGCAATACAGTAACAGAATCTTCCCGTCACTTGTGAACAAGACTCAGACATACTTTAACTCCTTCCCGTGGGTCAGCAATTCGCTCCCCACCCGAAGGGAGAAATCCACCGTTTTCCGTCAGAGAATCATTGCCTCAGACTTGGAGGTCCTGGCCCTCATCAAGCCACTTCACACTCCGCTACAAACTGCCCAAGTGCTTACTGAAGGTCAAGGCCTGAAGAGGCCAACAGAACCACAACATCTGCAGAAAGCAGAGATGCAATTATGAGGTTCCTAAACCAGAGACTTTCCGCGGCTGTGCCTTTAGATCTGGTCCATGAAGATCACAAATGGGATCAGATGAGTCGATCTAGGTTTCAACCCTCACCTACGGCCATGAGCTTTGGGTAGTGAGATCCCTTTGTGGGGTGGCTAGACTCAGCCTTAGAGATCAGGTGAGGGACTCAAACATCCTCAGGCTCGCATTGCAAGGAACCAGCTCAGCCTGCTGCCACCCCGACCCAACCTCAGATAAGTGGAAGAAAATGGGTGGATGGACGGATAGATGGACTAACAGAATCTTAGTTCATATTTGATCAGCACTGCACAGTTTTGATAGTTTTATCTAAGTTTCATGAGTCTGGTGCATTATGCTGGAACGACTCATTTGCATTGAGTTGAGGTCGAGTCGTGATTATGCAAATTCTTATACAGCGACAGATATCAACTTGCCGTGCCGTATCCATCATGCACCATGCAGCTGGATCTCCTCCTTTCCACAGAAAACCGAATATCAGTTATACCTTCATCTGAGGGGTGAGAATCCTCCTTTGATGGCTGATTTCGTCCGACCATAATGCACCTTGTTAGAGCAGCATCTGTCGATCCAAGATGGCATTCAGAAAACACAGTTTGACTCTTGTTTCACAATGTTTTTCACCTTTTCTGTCTTCTGCACATATATAAGAGACTCTTCGGTGAGGTCAAGTTTTCTCTGTTTGTCATCAGGTCTTTTCATCCTTCTCAGAAAGCAGCAGCGGAGAAAGTGATGAATGCTTCAAGATTCTGAGCGAACGGCTCATAATTTATGTCCATAAAGAGGAGGTTCAGGCTGTCTGTGGAGAGCTGACCTCATTTAGTTTCTGTCCGCTTATTTTCCTGCATGTGATTGATATTTCTCTGCTGATCGCTTCTCAGGTCAGGGCTGATCGATTGGTGATGTTGGAGCCGCCTGACAGCTTAAAAGTCTCACGATCTGAGCTTATAAATGAGGGATATTTTTCTAAAACAAACATTTTTTATGTGTTTTTTATTAAAGTAAATGAAAGCGGCATACCAAACATACCGAAGCAGTAGGTGGTTTTAATGTTTAAACTCCTGCCGAAGTGTTTTTCTCCAAGCCCTGCCAGCTCCACAGTGAACTCTGATCTCCCACTAGTTCTAACAATAGTGGGAGTAACAATCTGTGGGAGAAAATACACTCAGTTGTAGCAATGTGCTGAAGTAGATAGACTTTGCAGAGTGAGTGGCTTTGTTCAGAGTCTTCGTTTGCCTGTGAGACTCGAGGATCAGGGCTAAATCAGCCCTGAATGATACTAGTATCTTTTCCTTATCTTCAAATCCTAACAAACCAAACTCTATCGGCAAAATCTATCATTTTACCTCACAGAAGACTTGAGTTGCTGGTGGACCGCTGCCTTGAACTGTGAGTTTGTTTGCCTTATTGTGTGACTTACTGTGTCTTAAAAGGATAGATCTGATTCACTGAAGTCACACAATAACACAAACTAACTAACAGACTGAGGCAGTGGTAGACCTGCAACTACTGTGTTCTGTAAGGTAAAATGACTGATTTTGCCCATGGAGTTTGGTTGGTTTGGAACGAGTGATATTTGGCTCATGTGACAGTTTTCCCATCAGAAAATGCTGCCTGACAGCAAAGTAAAGCAGTGAAAATAAACTGATATTGATTTTTTTTTGTTTTTTTTTTGGTGGACCTCTTTTTTAAGTGGAAAAAATAAGTTTTGCTGCTGATCTGTCCACATCTGCTGCAGCTAATACACTGACTGTGGTTAAAACCTTATAAAACCCCACATCAAATATCTGAATTGTCACTTTAACTACAGCTGACACAGATTTGTTTAAAAAACTATTTTCTACCATCTAAATACTAAGGACTTCCATGCCTCTAGATCCTCGCTCCTGGCTTGTTCTGTCGAAAAGATTTTATTTCTTAGAATCTTTCAAAGTTAGACTCCCAAGAAAAAAATGAAAAAAGTTTACGTAAATCAGTGGTTCAGGTTCAAGCTGTGCCTTGGGATTTTGTAACAACTATACATTATTGTGATATACAATGATACAAAAGTTAGAGATTAATTTTTAATTTACTAAATCAGAACTTTGCACACACTCATTTCGCAATTCAGAGGCAAATTCTAATAAAAATCCTTTAAAGAAGGGTTCTATCTATTCTATTAAGACTTTTTAAGATGTTTTTAATACCATTGTGGATGCAATTTTAGATCTATTTTTTATTTTATTTTTATTTTACCTTTATTTAACCAGGAAGTCCCATTGAGATTCAAAATCTCTTTTACAAGAGAGACCTGGCCAAGGTAGCAGCCAATCACAATAAAAAACCCACAATGAAACAACAAAAACAACTATCAAAACATAGTGGACCTCTCAAAAAAAAAAAAACAAGCACGTCTCCGTCACCACATTCTTTATGATGCCCTTAAATTTCTTAATTGATATGAGTGATTCTAATCTAAGATCTTTCTGCAGATTATTCCAAGCCCATGGGGCATAGTGGGAAAATGCAGTTTTCCCTAAATCAGTTAAAACCCAGGGTACATTGAAAAGTAACCACTTGGAGGAGCGTAGCTGGTAACTACCAGAGCTGACACATGTCCAAAAAAGTATATGCACAATTTGCATTATTGGTTTTGTTTTGTAGTTGTCATGGAGTGTCAATAGCCTTCTTTCTTTTCCCCAAAACACATTTAAAAGTGAGACTGAAGCTAAATCCAACTTTATAACACTAACATTTACTTCATAAATATTTTTGTAAGATCTGTCAAAATCATAATTATGACATTTTAATGCCTAGAATTCTGATTATTGGATTTTTTTTTTTTTTTTGAAGGACCAGCAGTAGCGGCTGTGAAAAAACCTTGAATTTCTTTTCCCCACATGCCCTCTGATTGGCTGCTTGTTGCCTCTGTTGGTTACCTTGATTACTGAGGCTATTTTGCATGGATAAGAGTACAAGTGCACCTTGACATTTTGGCTTGACCTTTGATGTGCCTGGGGCACAAAAAATTTGAAAACCACTGACTTAAATTATCATCCCACAAAATGAAATTTTCCTTGCAGTACAACAGAGATGTGAGAAAATCTCACAGTCAGCTCATCTCCAGCACCATCATTAAGGACGCTATTTTTTCAAAGGGAAAATTAAGTAGCATCATATAACATTTAATTTCAATAATAATAAAAAGGAAACACAAAGCTCAGCACAACAGGGAGTGGGAAGTGATAGTAATAACTTCCCACATAAGGGAGCGTATAGACTCAGAGCCTGTGGGTGGATGCTCGGGTGAAGGTGGGGTTCATAAAATATTATATGCACAGCAGCAGTAAGTGTCAGAATGTCAGTGTAGAGTATGAACACCACTGATGTGTAGGCTCTGACCTTGTCACTCCCCACCGAAAACGGCAGGTTCAGCACAGCAGGGAGTCGGGAATGACAATAATAACTTGCATGGATGCGTTGGATGTATGTTGCAGTGAGAATATTTCATTTGGAGGGTGGGTCCATTATTTATTTAACTTTTTTAGTTTTTTTTTCTGTAGTTTCTGTAGCTTCCCAGTAATGTTTTTTATGTATTCAAATACAGTGTGGTACGTAAATGTTTTAGCATCAAACTGCCTTTCTAAAAAAATGTTTTCCCAGGTTACCTAATATAAATTTCTGCATGATAACACTGCAGTTGTTCCCAGACTTTTTTTCTGGCATGCCTGCCCTTCAGGAGCCAAAGAAAGTTCACACCGCACCCCACAGTTATTATCAGTCATTAACAATAATTGAGGAAGCAACTTAGAAAAGAAGGATTCAGGTTGAGTTTTTGTGAAATAAAGGTCAAAATTAAGCTCTTGTTAATTTCCCCTAAATCACTCAAATTAATTAAATTTTATTTCACTCTGGATGGAGTCACCTTTTCATTGAATATTATGCCTGCAGTTACTCAGCCTGTTCTCACTCCTAAAGCATCAGATATGACAGCTTGGTCAGTGCTTCAGACTCTGAGGCCTCTTATTATAGTTCCAAATGGACACAGACAGTTACAGACCCCACTCACACCTATCAGTTCTGTGTATAGTACTTTTTGGAGTCTGCTTAGTGGAAACACTCCACACTTTTACCATAGATCAGCATCTTTAGGGCCGCATGGACAAATGAGCAGGTATGCGAAACCCATGCGTACACCGCCTGATGATGAAATTCTCACAGACTGCTGCGGACCCTCAGGCACTCGCACATTACTGTATGTGGAAAGCATAATACCAGCTTCAGTGTCAATTCTGCAGCCCCCCCTTTTGCATTATGTTTTAATATGACGTCCAAGTCGGGTGACGTAGTATAAAGAGCAAGAACGCCCACGTGGAGGAGCTGGAGTGGATGGATGGGTCCCATGTGAAACCAGCAGTCAGTGTTGACTTCTTTTAACTTACAAAACTTACATTTCCTAATTTACTTGTGCACTTTGTGTTGCGCTGCGCGGCGTGGCATGGTGTGACCAGTCCTGGGCGCTCAGGGATTGCATGAAACAGGATTATGAAATCTCGATACCAAAAAACGGCAACTGTATTTCATTACAGTTACAGATTAATTGATTACTAATTGATGATTTTTTTAATAAAACAAAGGTCAAATTCTCAAACAGGCAAATATTTTCTGGTTTCAAACTGAATTGTTTTAAGTTGTGGACAAAACAAGACATTTGAGGACATCATCTTGGACTTTAAGAAACACTGATCAACATTTACACCATTTTCTGACATTTCATGGACCAAACAACTGATTTATTAATGAAGAAAATGGCCAACAGCTTAATCGATGATGAAAATAATCGTTACAGGAAAGACGTGGAGCCCTGCACATGCAAACATGACGCATACCTACAGTGTCATAGCATGAAGTATAGGACCACTGACCAAGCTGCTGTATTTGATGATTTGCGAGTGAGAACGTCTTGGGTTATTAATGTTCATTTGTAGGTGGCTAAATACATGAATATAACACGTACCCTATTCATATACGTTGCAAAATTGTGACCCATAAGTTGTCTGGTGATAAGCAACAACTGAAAGTACATTTTGTTATTTTATAAGGAAAAATCTATAAAATCTGTATGTGAACTCTGAACTATTCTGAATTCTTGCAGCATCCTTAATTGCTCCACACACACACAGAGTCAAATAGAATAGTGTGTGTGTGTGTGTGTGTGTGTGTGTGTGTATGTGGGTGGGTCCAGTCTCAGTTTCTCTGCAGCTTTTTGCTGAAGGAGGAAATGTGAATGTTCCTGCTCTCGTCAAGTTTCTGCTGTCAAACCAACTTTTCAGACAAATCTGACATTTCCTCAACTTTCCTCCAGTCAGTGGAGCGTTACTGTCAGCGTGTGTGTGTGTGTGTGTGTGTGTGTGTGTGTGTGTGTGTGTATTGTTGAATGCTTGGTTGAGCCGGAGTTTACAGTATGTCAGCCTGTGGACTTTTCTACCCAGAATTCTCCAGAGAGTCCAGTCTGGGTCACCGTCTCTGTGGCTGTCAGAGTCAGGATCAGGAGAGGATTCTGGGAAACGTTCAGCGCACTACAAACTTTGAGCCCCATAGTTGTTCTGAGAATAGCTTTTGGAAAGGTTCCTGTTTGAGTGATTAAACCTCCCGGTGAGTCTCTGCAGGAGTCCGACGTGTTACACTGGAGAACCTGGAGACTCATTTAAACATTAATTAAAAGAACCGCTGGTGAAGGGTCCAGCTGAGCTCAGTGTGAGCTGTTCATTTGACTTCTGGGGACACGAAATGAGGTTCCATTATGAAAACTCTCAGTTAATGCCTGTCTATGAGAGGCCGTGCGAGGCATAATTCATTCTGTTCGCCGCGCACACACATTTTCTCCTTTCGCATAGACAGATTTACCCTCTCAAGTATAACATTCTTGAGAATTGGGACAAATCATGTTCCACCCAAAAAACTCTAAAAATTATTAATGCCAACAGTCTACTTCAGATTTTTTGGTGAAAATGTATTCTCTT